>JAYXIM010003510.1:0-63358 GCA_037575425.1 Anastrepha fraterculus
CCATTCTTCTCGACAGTCTGCTTTCGTTCTATGTTGTGAGATTTTCATCTTTCGTTTAGCGGCCGCTGTAGCCGAGAGGGTTGGTGCGTGACTACCATTCACAATTCAGAGAGAACGTAGGTTGGAATCTCAGTGAAACACCAAAAATGAAGAAAAAGTTTGTTTTCTAATAGCGGTCGCCCCTCGGCAGTTAATGGCAAACTTCCGAGTGTATTTCTGCCATGGAAAAGCTCCTCATAAAAATATCTGCCGTTCGGAGTCGGCTTGAAACTGTAGACCTCTCCGTTTGTGGAACCACATCAAGACGCACACCACAAATAGGAGGAGGGTGGCCAAACACCTAACAGAAGTGCATGCGCCAATGATTTTTCGGATGTATTTCGCGGTTGTATTAACCTGTTCGAATAGATAGATTCTGATATATCTGAGACTGAGTTGACCTCCAGGAAGTGTCAAGGTTGTTCTCTGCGGCAGCATCCCATCAGAAACTGCTTGTAAAGCAAGGTGTGTTGCAAATTATCTGAAACCAGAATGCCTCATTGCGTAAATGGGGACACCAGAAGGTATCGTAAGTGCCTTATTGTTGCAGACCTACAGATACCACATAATTAGACTTTTCTTCTTTCATGTGATTTTAATTTACATAAAACTTTATAATGACATTAATTTTTCCACAGGTTGTCATTTGGAATGTGGGCACTGGTGAAATACTCGTACACATCGACTCTCATCCGGATGTTGTGTACAGCGCTTGCTTCAACTGGGACGGTTCGAAGTTGGTTACCACCTGTAAGGACAAAAAGATTCGTATCTATGATCCACGTAGCGGGGAAATAGAAAGCGAAGCACTTTGTCATGAGGGATCGAAAGCAACGCGCGCCATCTTCCTGCGTCATGGACTCATATTCACCACCGGTTTCAATCGCTCATCGGAACGTCAGTACTCGCTGCGCGCACCCGACGCCCTCAATGAACCCATCGTCATGGTGGAGTTGGACACATCCAACGGTGTGATGTTCCCACTTTACGATGCAGATACGAATCTGATTTACCTCTGCGGTAAAGGTGATTCAGTCATACGTTACTTTGAGGTAGATATGCTTGCATATTCAAAAAAAATTATCTCTAACTTTCTGTTATTTGCAGATAACACCAGAGCCACCGTTCGTGCACTATATTAACACATTTCAAACGCCAGACCCTCAACGCGGTATTGGTTTGATGCCAAAGCGTGGCTGCGATGTCACAACCTGCGAAATTGCCAAATTTTACCGGCTCAATAATAATGGTTTGTGTCAGGTGATCTCGATGACAGTGCCGCGTAAATCGGATCTGTTCCAAGAGGATTTGTACCCGGATACACTGGCCGAAGATGCGGCACAAACAGCTGAAGAATGGATCGCTGGCAATGATGCAGAGCCGCTAACATTTTCGCTTAAAGTAAGTGTATTGGGTGTAGGGTGTGACATTGAGTGCTACCTAAAATTGGAATACATTTACGGTTCGGGGGCTTGATTAGCGACCATCATCAGTGGTCGGTCAATAAGTGAGCTGCTTTATAAGTTTGTCCGAAAAGATGGTTTTATAAAAATATCCAACTAAATTGGATAACTTCTTAGGATATTCGGGTCCATGAGTTATAAAGTTGTAGCTGTTTTCATGTTATTTTTTATAGTCATACAGTTTCTGAGCTTATACGTTTCTAACCTAGTGGGAAAGCGGAGAAAATCCACCTAAAATCAAACGAAAACTAACAGACTACTACTACTGCTCAAGTACTTTAGAACACCTTCTGTGCGTTTATCCGGGATTATTAAAAACTCGTTTAAAATATCTGGGAGCCCCACTGTTTGAGTGTGTGGAGGCCGTCTCAAAAGCGGATCTCCCAGCTTTGCTTAGATTCGCCCAAAAGCGTTGACAGCCTACATGATGTCTACTTTCAGTATTCATAGAACTCAGTCTCCATCTGGTATCGCTAGGGGCCAAAAGGTCTATGCGTGGCTTAATGCCAACCAGGCTAACCTAACCTAACCTACCAGGGCAACAAGCTGAGTTGTGTTTTAAGTCATATGACTGAAATTGAGAATCAACCATTGCCACTCTGTTAAGGGGTTAGGGGTAGTCAGAGGCCCGAAAAAAAATATTTTTTTTTGCTTGTTAATTGCCTTATTTTACAAAAATAAAACATAGCATTAATATACATCATGTTTCGACTTGACTTTAGTAAAATTTCAAAAAAATCAATAATTTTAAAAGTTATCGCTATTTGTGTGGAGCGCGTTTCTCCAAAAGTCCCTTGCGGTGATCATGACAAGTCCTTGGAGATTCATTTAGTCATTTTAGAGCTCAGGCCCCAGGATTTAAGGATTTACTCAAAAGTTGTTTTGTTGTCCAAAGGTTTTTCGTAGCCTTTTTTATTACTGAGTGGTGGGCCGCCCAGGTGAGTTTTTTATCCAGGATAATTCCTAGATATTTAACCTCTCCTTTAGAGATACTTCTATTCCATTTATTTCCAGAGTGGAGTGGAGTATATTAAAACCCTTTTCCTGGTAAAGGAGATAATAGTGGTTTTGGAAGGGTCTATTGATTGTTGTTGTTCTTGCAGCAGCAACTTTGCGCTGTCAGTGTAGTGTAAATCACCGGTCGTTTTCGTCTAGCTCATTTAACGCTAAGCCCAGGAAACTTGCTGTTTCGACAGGTTGGATCCAGAGGGAGAGGGGTGTTAGATGAGTGGGTTTGATGGGGCCGGTGAAAAGGTGATTCGTGTCGTGCAGGGTGCCTTCACATGCCGGACATGTGTTTAGTATGTCGCGGTCGATTCTGGATATGTGGGAGTTTAACCTGCTACTGTATCCCGAACGTAACTGTGCCAAGGTTACGCGGGGCTCTCGAGAAAGTTGGAGCTCTTCGTCTACCTGTTGGTGGTGGTGGTACTCCGATGACGGCATTCGGTGGTCGGGAGCTTAAGGGGTTATATACCTTGCGAGGCCGAAAAATGGACGATTGTCATAATTTTTTTTTAAATATGTTTTAGAACTTTTATTCAAATGAGGCATATATCATACTAAAGGGTAACTATCGAAGAATACATTTTGGTGTTTTTATTTAAAAAAAATTTAATATTTATTGTTGATATCGCCCCTCCCTCGAAACGCCGTTTTTTAGAGGCTCAAAAAAATTAAATGATTATTGTAGAAAAATGTTTTTTAGTGCATCTGAACGGTTTATTTACCAAAACAAGAATTTTTCTCGATATGAAAATAGCTTTGCACCGAAAAAAAATCGATTTTTGGGGGGTTGAAAAATTAAAAAACAAATTATTGTAATTCCAGCGAACTATGCAAATATTTATAAAAAGTTAACCGTTCAGATTCTCGAGATTGTAACTTCGTATAATTAAAAAAAAGTTTATGCAAATCGGTCAAATAGTTTTTGATCAATAATGATAAATTTTCAAAAAATACGACTTGGAGATAATCGCGTCTTAAGTTTTGCGTGCACTTCGTTTATGGATAAGGTTGCGCGCTTTCACAGCCTGTAACTTTCGTTGTAGTGCTCCGATCTTTATGATTTTTTGAATTTATATTTTTTAGATGATGTACTTTTAGAATATGCCATGAAAAAATTTTCGATTTTTTGATCCAACACAAGGTATATAACCTCTTAAGAAGGTGGTAAGAGTCTCCCGATGAATGTCGTTAATTGTCTGTCTGTACACGTTCGATCCAGTAATATGTCGGTCTTTTTTGTCGCTGGATATCGTCCGCGTAGTTAAGGAGGTCCTGTATGACCCTTTCGTGGTTGCCCTTAATTATTACAGAAATGTTATCTGCATATGCGATTTCTTTTTGGACCCTTTATTGTTAAGCGTTTGTACCAGGTTGTCAGCCAGAACAGACCAAAGCAGCTCTCATAGTTTTCAATGTCTTTTAGAAGTCGTTTAATGTTACCTCGCTTTAGACGCAGCCGTTCACTATTTTTTTATATATATACTCAAAATGAAATCCATGCAATCTGCGTTATTGTGCCAAAACTTTTCCGCGATGCGAAGTCTAATGATTTGTATTCCAATTTAGAAAGTTTTTTGAAATTTTCAATTCATGGTTTGACTTTGATGGCTGCATACTTCTGCCTGACATGTTTGAAGACCACTTATACCACTAATAGCATTAAAGTATTCTCTAAGTATTCGTTACAGTTTTAAAATTGCAAGAATTTTGTTTGAATGCCGTTCCAAAATGTTTAATTAATTGTACAGTGCCAGTTGAATAGCGTTTTTCATTCAAACACAAAGCATATGCTATATTTTTTTTGTTTACAAAATGAAATTAAATTTTTTTTGAAGACACTGCTTTGTCCATAAAAACATAAACCCATATAATTTGTTTTTCTAAAAACCACGAAAACATTCATAGCTTTAAGAGCCGCTTCCAAAAAAATCAGCCATTCAAAAATTAACCCATTTCCATACAATTTTGGACATCAAATAAATATTTCATATGCTCTCCATAAAATCGTTATAAATAATCTAATGAAGAAGTTCAACGCCAATTCAATCCACATTTCGGCAAGAAGCTGCAATTATATTGCTTTGAAAGAGGTATTGAAACAACCTCAAACAACACTTCACAAACGCATGCATTCACACTCATACAGAATACATACAAGAATACAATACAGCATTTTCAAAACGCATGCCATCCATATCACCCACATACATACATTCACATTCTACATTCGTTCATCTCCACCGCTAATACGCACGTTGTATGGCGTCGTTGTGTTTTCGTTGTGTTCTTTGTTATTTTCCATTTTTCATCCGCTCCCTGAGTGGGCGGAACAGTATTACTAAAACGCTGAAATAGGATCGTGTCTCTATTGTACAGGGTGGCTATGTCTCACAATCGGCCAGCAAGTCGCTGTCGGTGTCAAAGAAAGCGAACATCCTCAATAAAGCTTCGGCGGGTACTTCGAAGAGTGCGAGCAGCGCAGTAATTGGTGGCAATCATGCAACGTCGATTAACAACAACGCATCGAGCGGGTCCGGCGGTATAAGCGGTGTCAGCGTAAGTATACAAAATAAAAGAAAACAATTTGAAATATTAAAAAAAAAAACTAACTTGTTCATAATTTGAATTTATGTTTACAGGAAAAGGATTTGCGAGACATCACCGACGAAATACGTAAGCTGAAGGCGATTATTGTGAAGCATGAGAATCGTATACGCGCGCTAGAGGCAGCTGTGCGTGCACAAGAAGGCGACGATGTCGATGCAAGACCAGCGGCGTCGGCTGCCGCTGCTGGCAACGGCAATACTTCGTCCAAGTCGGCAACAGATGGTGGCGCGCAAAAGGAGAGCAACGACAATAGCAGTGCCAACGATCAGAGTCACCCGACCACCACTGCGAACGACGATGAATTTAATTAAATTTATATTAAAATAATTTTTAATTAAACTTGCTCCGCGACGCTTTATCGATTCAAAATACGTTTCGTTTGTATTAATATTAATATTATTTTATCGATTTTTAAATTATTTTAAAATAATACTTAGAGCTTTTTCCACCTTTTAATTTTATGAAAACCAGAAAAATACATTTTTACATTTTCATTATTACATTTTTAAATAAACTTAAAGAAATATTGTTTGTAAATTGTCCACTTACACACACACACTCACACACTCTAAATGTGCTTTAGTTAGACTTAAAATATCGTAAATAACAATTAAAAAAAAAAAAAAGAAAATGTAAAAAGCAAAACTTGTTAGAAAATCGTTGGAAGTTGTCTGTAATTAAAACAACTGAAAATAAAGCAAATCGAAAATTTGTATATTACCATTGTAGAGGAGTAGTTTAACTCTAAACATGCATATTTCTTTTCACACACACACACACAAAAGCTGACGGCAACAGCAACGTTAATTTGGCACAGGGCTGTTGACTATGAATATTAACATAGTTTGAGTGCAAGCAAACGCTTACAGCAGAGAATGTTAAAGAAATTGCACATGGCTCTTAACTAGGTATATTAACATAGTTTGAGTGAGCAAACGCTAAGGTACAGCAGATCATGTTAATGCAATGAGAAGGCGCAAATGTTACTGTTAAACATTTTCAGTACAATTGAGTTTTGAAAGGTTGTTTGTAAGGTATTTTGGAACACCGACCTTGTCGACACCACAGCGGTGATATACACTAGACTGACAGAGCTTAGTATTGCTGCAACAACAACAACAAAAACAACACAACACTGAATTTTGCGCACATAAAAATTGAAAACACCACACATTAACATTCTCTGCTTACAGCTGCGTGCTCTGCCGACACGAACAGAGCTCTGTTCAACAGTTTTGTTATAACGGATATTAAGAGTGATTTTGAGTCATTTTGTATGGATAAAATTCGTGATTAAACATGCATAATTACAAAAAGAAGTATACTTCGTTATGTGTAAAGGCGTTAATGCTATAGTATTCAGCTCTTATAAGCGTGAAATTAACAGGCATCTGCAATTCGTGCACATAACTGAATAGCAGAGCGCCAGCCTGCATACAAGCGCGCTCAACGCCTGTATCTCTTACAAAACGAGCCAAGAGATTGTCTGGTAGCATTTTTTTTCTTTTTGTGTTTTTGACTGACTGCAATAGACGCACTTAAATTCAAATTTTCGAGATTATATGATATTTGTATATTTGCCGTAAATGTAGTTATCGTTTCGATTAGTTGTTTTACACTTGAATGTGTTTCTCTCCCGCCGTTGCTGCCTTTTAATGCTCACAAATTTTCGCGTTGTACAATAACTTTATAGGAAAAAATAGAAGCATATATTTTTAAAATCAGTTGTTGCTACTCACCGAAATAAGAACATTTTTGCACTCCGTTAACGCGCGCGCTGGTTATTTCGTTAAATATGCAGACATACATACATGCATACGTATGTATATGCATGGCAAGTTAGAAAATGCGGAATAAATAATGCTAACACGAAATTGTTTAATTTTAAATGGAGTTTGTGAATAATTGAAAAATAAAATTATCTTAGTTCAAGTTGCCTCAAAATAACATACCTGTGTACTGTATTAAAATAATCTTAAAATGGTGAGCGCCAAATTATAAAATGCTGTACTAAATAAATACTAAGAGATTAATACAATTTTTCAATGTTCAATTATTTGCTGATTTTCATTTTCATTTCCCAGATGTTAAACGTAGAACAATTAATAAATGTATTTGAGCAGCATTAATGAAACAAAACTAATCAGCAGATTTAATAAAACACACTACTATTGTGACTGAAACAATGCGCGGCGATAGCAGAGAACTGAAAATAGCTTATTTTCGTAAAATGAACAAAGATTTGATAATATCAAAAAGCATATAATACAAAACTGCGAAAACTGAGAAAACTCTTTTAAGGGTGGCTATTTATGTACATATGTATGTACATTTTTCTGCTGTCTGTCCAACGCTGCAAATCGTCCTCTCTAATATTAGCATACTTATATAAAATTTATGCCAAATTAATAATGTATTTTTACTATACATACATACATTATTGCCTAAAAATATATATATACAAAAAACATATATATGTATGTATATTAAATAAAGCTAAATATGATACGAGAAAAAGTAATAATGTATTTATATAGGCATTTTTTGATAACGAAAAACGAAAAAAAAAACTTACAAAAATCGTTGTAAATTTTATACTAAGCGTGGAAAAAATCGTAAAGTATGTGAGAAGCTGTGTAATGGCAAAATACGTTAAACTGGTCTGGCGAAACGATTATATAAGAAAATGAACGTAATATTTCGTTGACTAGTGTTGCGTGCGCAAAAACTAAAGAATTAGGACGATAAGTATAACTGGACAAAGCTTGAAAAACATGAAACACGAAATTCTATATACGTACTTTAAGAAATCTATTTTTTTTTTGTTTTTGGTTTACCTTATTTCTGTACACTTCAGATTTGCCTCGAAAATTGTGTACTTCCCGTTTGCTTGTATTCAACCTGTTAAGTGATTATGTCGTATTTATGCGTCAATTTCAAAAGTTCATTTTTTAGTTTATGTCGTATGTGTGCGTCATGCCTTTTTTTACTATGAAATTTAAAGTTAAGCAAAAACGAAAATTTCCCTGTTATTTTGACATTTTAAAGTAAGCATGAACACTGAATTTCCTGATAATCGTTCAGCCAACGCGCACGGTGCATCCAATATTTGGCTGAAAACCGGTTTTGCATCGACAGTCTTCGCTTGAAATTAATTCAGCACAGTAAATCGAGCTGTATAAGAAAAACTAATCGCTTAACAGGTTAATTGTAATCTTAATTTTTTTAAAGACGTTTTAAATGTATTTAAATTACTTTAAAATAATTCGTTTGTATGTCTCTCTTTTTTACACCCTATATTTGTATTATTATTTTGTGACTTTTCTGTATTGATACAACAAAAAAATGACTTGTTATGGAATGTTTCAATAAATGCGATTGTAGTTCATATTTCCAATTTTTTCTTTCTCGCTTTCGTTTCATTAATTACGTAAAAAGTTATCGAAATAAACTTACATAACCACAGAGTGCTTTCCTGCCGATTTTCAACTAGCAAATCATCCTATAAATTTAACTTGAAAAACAAGAAATACTTTGTAATATACCTAACTAATTATGTAATATGCGTGAAAACAAAAGATTTATACTGAAGCTTAGATGTTTTGATAACCCTTTTACAATTGCAATAAATAAATGTAATTCTAAATATTTAATATTGAAGCCTGAACTTTTTTACTTAAATGAAGTTTACCAAGGCGAATCTCTATTAAAGGTGGTATTGGTAAATCAGCTGAGTTGTTTTTTTTTTTCTTTCGCCGTGTCCATACGGCTGTCAGCTCAAAATGAAACAAGGCGAATTCACTATTTGTTTTCTAGTTCCCAAGGCGAATTTATTACAGGTGACAGCAAACACATATAAGTAAAACCCTACATGTATTTGTTGTTGCGTTTGGTGCAAGCATCATGTCAAAATCAGCAAGCAAATGTAAACATACGAATGTAAACATACCAATACATACAAACAAAGCATATCATTTTGACGTAAGCCATACCTACGGCGAAAAATTCAGCTGGGTGAATGCTGTCACCTTATTAAATCCACCTTGCGTAAAACCCTACATGTATTTGTTGTTGCGTTTGGTGCAAGCATCATGTCAAAATCAGCAAGCAAATGTAAACATACGAATGTAAACATACCAATACATACAAACAAAGCATATCATTTTGACGTAAGCCATACCTACGGCGAAAAATTCTGCTGGGTGAATGCTGTCACCTTATTAAATCCACCTTGCTAGTTCCTCAATACTTTGCTTTGACAATCAAACGTACAGCACAGTGTTATTGGTCTAGTGCCACCACCTTAAATGGATGCGCTTTGAAATTTACAGATATTCTGAAAATGATTAAAAATTTGCATTTGCAGAATCGAAAAAGGAATGTATTCCAATTCATTAAAATTTGATGCAAGCTGTTGGTTGGATTATTGAAAATTCTGCATAACACTCCAGAGCAGTTCACAATAAAGTGCAAATGACCTGGCATCCTGGCATCACAACAACTACAATAACACAGCTAGAGTATCCAACTAAATGGCTGTCCAGAGTATTGTTTACAAGCGCGCGGAAGCATTTTGGCGACAATAAACGGCAACAACTCGGCCAAAATCGCGTAAGCGCTTATCGCGTCAATTAAGAAGAAGAAGAGCATCAGCTGCATACTGAAAAATTATCTCAAAGTCAAGCCTTACAAGGTCCAAAAGGCGCATGATCTCACACCAAAGCAGCAAAAAATCAGACTTGAGAGAGCTAAAGAGTTCTTCGCTTGGCCGAATGCGGTAAATTTCCGAACATTGTGTTTTCTGACGAGAAAATGTTTCAAATTGAGCAATTCGTAAACTCCCAAAACGATATGGTTTATTTGACCCACCGTTCATACAAGAATTTGAGTCATCGATTGGCCACCAGGAGGCAGCACCCGTCACAGATAATGGTTTGGGCCGCTGTAACCGCAGATGGACGTTCTCCAATTGTTTTCATTGCTCCTGGCGTCAAGGTAAATGCGAAATATTATCCAGAAAGTATTGTGGAGCTCGCTTTGAAGCCGTGGGCAGACAAACATTTCGGTGGCAGTCCAAAGACGCTTCAACAGCAGTCGGCACCGTCTCACAAAGCTCGAGTGAACCAAGAATAGCTAAAAAACAACGTTCTGAACTTCACACAATGGCTCTTAAGTTTACCAGACGCGAATCCAATAGATTATTCTCTTTGGGCTATTTCAGAGGGCAAGGTCCGAAATAAAAGATTCACTAGTTTCGAGCTGCTGAAAAAGCCATTGTCCGCGAGTGTGCCAAAATACCTGCAAGTCACATTCGGGCAGCTTGTGATTCGTTTCTGGATCGTCTCAAGGACATAGTCAAGGCAAAAGGCGGTCATATCGAGCAAAAGTAAATTGATTCTTAATTTCGTTAAATATTTCGTTTATTTCAAGTCTAAAACATAATTATAGCTTTTACATAGCACTTAGAACTAATATGCGCTGAAATTACTACAGACAGTTAAATCAATAAATTAAAAAAAGAGTTGAGAAATTTATAAAATTCATTCTTTGACACCGAAATGTCAAGCGGTATAGAACTCGAGATCTCACTAAATTCTCTTAGAGCTCGGGCAATAGGAGCATTACGCGCGTGATTTGTGTTAAGGGGTGCCGGTGGTCTAGAGCTCGAAAATTTAGGGTATTTTCAGGAACTTTTTTACAAAAATAAACAAATGAAAACTGATATTTAAATTTTTTAGGCTTTTTGTTTAACTTCTTTCATGTACGAAAATGAAAAAAAAAATTTTTTAATTTTAATAATTTTAAAAATGGCTCTGAAGTTGACTCTCCCGAAAAATTGGACCTAGACAGAGCTGTCCATTTTGGCTCTTCTATTTATCTGAAACACAAAAACCAAAAAAAATATTAATAATAAAAAAAAATTGACAAAATGTAACGGTTTTGAAATTGACTCTCTAAAAATCGGGGTTTTTCATAAAAAAATACGAAATAATTGAAATAATAATATCATTCTAGTACGGGCGATAGCCATTGATGTATTGAGAACAACATATTAAAATTTCAGACGATTCGGTTGAATAGTTTTTCCTTTAATCTTAAAAGCGAGAATTAAATGATTGCGTTTGTTTGGAACTGCTTTATTTAATAGTGAAAACAACAAATAATAAAGTAGTATTCCAAGAAATGGTGAGATGTATAAAATATCTGAATATTTGATATCCAATGGAGTTGAAAGAATTGCATTGCATGCAAGGGACTCATTGAGTAAAATATAATACTGAGTTTACTTATTTTTCTAACTTCCTTATAGAGCCCTCACAATAGGTCTGTTGAGCTCACAATAGGTCAATGAGCCTGCACATTTGATTAAAATTTCTACTTAATTACAATTTGTACTATGAACAAGAACCTGCTCGGTATGTCCAGAACTGTAGTGTGTGAATAGTGTCAGAATTCTAATGTCAAAAGTGACGAAACCTTTAATAATTGAATCATGAAACAAATACATATAGCCTATCTACATAGCTGTCAGTCAAGTTCAAAGCCTCAACGGACACATTGTGATGAGTCTACTAGTTATAGCGTATCAAAGCCATTTATTCATTTCTAAAATAAATGTAGATAAAATACACTTTACACTCTAGATCTGAAGCCAATTACCTGCTTGAAATGGATATCAAACACAAATAAATTAAAAGATATATTTGAAATATTCAAAAACCGAACGATGTTGCAGGATTGCATTTTCTACTTCCATAATGACCGAGGCGAATTCGTACAAGGTGAGCCATCATGGGGTACAGAAGCTAAAGATGGCGCCTTCCGAAATTCGTACCGGAAGAAGTCATCGCTTGAAGTAAACGAAACAAATAGGGAAAAGAAGTTACTTGTTTCTAAACATTCAGTGAATGGTTTGGTAATATTGTGATTTAAAGATGTGTAACTTTTTAGTTAAACAAAGTTATGAAGATAAAGTGCCGCCTGTTAAATTTGTGAAGGCACGCATTATAAAAATATTTAAAACTCGTTTTGTTTTTTTAATTTCTATGCCGACGACCCCGTGGCAAGAAAGTTTGTGTGTTTAATTTCTTGTGTTTGTTGGTCGTTGCTGTTGTTGTAGCAGCATGTAGAGTTTGGTAGTTTCTATTACTTTCGCTTATTCTTCCTCTTTACAAACAAGTAATTTTCCTTACTCTTGCTTGAACATTCGTAAGCGATGACGTACCAGCGAATTCGGAAGGCACAGTCTTGTATTCTAGCACTTGTTGCAAATACTCGTACATGTAAATTTACATAAGTGCGAATTTTGATTTTGCCATTTGGTGGTTTGAGTGTAAAAATCAGGTAAATACTTTCAATTAGTTTTACCTCGATTTTTAATCAGAAAGTAAAAAAAAACTTGTCACTTTGACATTCAAACTACCAAAATGGAAGAAAAACAAACCTAATCGCCTGTTCTAGTCACACCACCCAGAGGAATGATGAAGAGCAAAGTTTGCACTGATAGATGCACAACATTTCTTCGTTCAGTCCAGGTAATTATTGTCTTGCTTCACGGTTACGATTCTATATCTGTTTTTATAACAACAGCTAGTTGGTCCAACTTAGTGCAGTCATTGAGGATAAATTTGGCTAAGTTAATGTTTTTATGTATTATGTTTTATATGAGTGTTTTCAAAAAAATACAAAGTGATCTTTATATAATAGGTATATATGTATGTAGCAAGAACAATAATTTTATATTGTGATGAATCCGAACGACCAGCTGATTGAGAAACATGAGTGAGCAATGCACGATCTGAGGTGCATCCATAACAGGTGATAGGAATAGAACAGCTGCTTTGTTTTCCTTTGCTGATTGAAATGTCAAAGTAATCAAGAAGTAATCGAAGTAATGATCATTGAAATTTGATCATTCAAATTGGAGAACAAAATATATGTGTATTTGATTTTTGTAGCACTGGTATCACCCTGTATGAATTCGCCTTGATTTCAGCTTTTGAGTTAATAAAAGCGACGCCAGCTGTATCCTCAGTTCGCAACAAAATAAATCGAGTAATTTAGCAGAACAGTTACGCACCAAGAACAAGGAGTTCCTGTGATCAAATGCACAATCGCATATATAAGTAATTTAATAGTATCTATTAGATAGTTTGACGTTTGAAACCTTTAGAAAAGAATGCTGCGGGAACAGCGAAAACGCCAAAGAACTAAAAATTTGTTAGAAAACTAAGAGATCATCCTACTTTAGAAATAAACGCGTAAATGGAAAAGAACTGATTGCAGATTGGTTGAACAAACGATAAAAAAAACCAGCTGCGCTACAATATTTGGATTAAGAATTCATGAAAAATAATACATATAATTTCAAGTCATATAGCAACCAAAAAGGCGAATTACAGTTGCGAATTGAGTGGTCGCATATATTAAGGGAGGATATACGAAGTGCTAGTAATATAGGTTGTCAAAAAAGTCTTGCGGTATTTCCGCAAGCTTGTCTTTGCAAGCGCGTAGTTCTAGTTGTATTTGTTGCATCGGTTCACGCTAGAGCTTTTTGGAAAGCTCTTTTCACGTGTTTGACTAATTGTTGTTTGCTTTTATTCGTTCGTGAGTTATAGCGTCGCAAACATGGAGCTAAATAAAGAGAAAATACGGCATATTTTACAGTACTACTACGATAAAGGCAAAAATGCATCTCATGCTGCCAATAAAATTTGTGCAGTGTATGGACCCAATACAGTTTCCATTTCCACCGCACAACGATGGTTTCAACGTTTTCGTTCTGGTGCAGAGGTGATCGAAGATGCGCCACGGTCCGGAAGGCCTGTCGTGAGAAATTGCGATAAAATCGCTGAATTGATCGAAAGAGACCGGCGTATTAGCAGCCGTAGCATCGGCCAAGAGCTGGGCCTGAGTCATCAAACCGTTATAAACCATTTGAAGAAGCTTGGATTCGAAAAGAAGCTCGATGTATGGGTGCCACAAATAACAATTAAAAAGAAAAAAAAACAAGAAAATGTAAAAAGCAAAAAGAACAAGAAAATGTAAAAAGCAAAACTTGTTAGAAAATCGTTGCAAGTTGTCTGTAATTAAAACAACTGAAAATAAAGCAAATCGAAAATTTGTATATTGACATTGTAGAGGAGTAGTTTAACTCTAAACATGCATATTTCTTTTTACACACATTACACACACACATAAAAGCTGACGGCAACAGCAATGTTAACTTAGCACAGGGCTGTTGACTACGAATATATAACCAGAGAATGTTAATGCAATGAGAAGGTGCAAATGTTACTGTGAGCTTTTTTTAGTACAATTGAGATTTGAAAGATTTTTAGTAAGGAAATTTAGCACACCGAGTTTATAGACACCTCACTGACTTTTGCCCACACATTTGAAGGCATATGCAAATACAAATACGTATACATACATATATACGCTCACTTAAGTAGGAGAGAGCAAGATGTCGAACGTTGCCGTTTGTTCCGCGGTTTCGCTTGCAGTTCATTCAAGGTAACGGCAATGAGCAAGGTAACGACAAATGAGCAAGGTAACGGCGAATGAGCAAGGTAACGACGCATTTTTTCGTGCGTGCAGCCGGCTAAATCGAATTATAAGACGTTATCACGTCAAAATTGTTTTTAGTCAACTAAACTTATGAGGAATCCGCTTCTATGAAGTTCTATGAAGGAATTCATTAGGGTCATAATGCTTGGGTAACACATAGCGTCATATTGGCGAAACTTCCACACTTTAGTTTTTAATTTAAAAATTAGATTACAAAATATCATTCTGGGTTTAACTTAATAACCATTGTTTAATATTATTCCTAGCAATTTCCGTTTGTATCATTTATAATTTAAGTATAAACAAAACATTTTTTGCTAAAGTTGTTTAATTGATCTATTTTCTTCGCCCTTCTTAAATCCGACCTTTTGTAAGGGAGTGTCAGATTTCTAATGTCAAAAGTGAGCAAACCTTTAATAACACTGTGCGACAATTTTGGGGTCATCAAAATCAAACCGCACCGGACCTTTTTTTTCTGAAAATATACCTATTCAATAGCAAAACCCTCGCTGGGTTTTTAAAAGTTAGCTCGATTTTTTTTTTTATTGCGTTTTGAAGTTTTCTATTTTCATGAGATTTTGGAGTTTTACCTGCACGCTAAATTTGACTTATAAATCGACCTTTGTTTGATTTAATCGATTTATTTTGTCATAGCTTGATGCAGAAATGTCGTACATGTACAAATAAATTTATTTTGAGAACAACCTATATCTCAATACGCAATTTTGAATACCAAAATTTCGAAAATTGTATGTTTTTACCATTTTTTACTGTAATTATGAAAATAATTAAAATTTCTCACTATTTCTTCTAGCAAAAATGTTGCAAAATGTACTAAAACGTCCACAACAATAGCAGAAAACGTTAATATTTGCAGGACAATTGTACATTTTTTATTTTCTTAATTCATAAAAAATTCACGTAAATGAAATTAATAAATTCAAATATGTTAACAAAAACCGTATTGTTCACAAAAAAATATTTCACATCAAATTAATTTAACCCTCCGTGTATTTTTATAGAAATAAGTGCTATTTTCGAAAGTGTAACTTATAAGTATTGTATATTTTTTATTTTCGGTTTTTTATTATTTTTACTGATAGTATAAAATATTAAAAAGAATTTAACTATGGAAAATATTTAGCGCGTCAAATGTGTTTTAGGAGTGGTTATGCACGAACCTGATCTCGCAAGACTGCTGCCATCTTAGAACAGGTAAAATCGTTGGGAACAAATTTTGGAATTTCTAAAACAAACATTTCCTGATAAGACACACTACAACCTTCTTTATACTTTTTATTTTGGAATGTGTGCTAGCCACTTTTCTATGTACTTAACAGGCTAAAAGTCTTGTGAGACCAATCTTGCTTATCACTACTCTCGATCACATTTTGTTACATCCAATATTCATTGGAAAACCGTATCTGGAAAAAATACTAGCAAAAATAGAAGAATCTGAAAATGTGTATAACGCGTGGTTACGTATAAAATTATTTTCATAATTACAGTAAAAAATGGTAAAAACATACAATTTTTCGAAATTTTGGTACTCAAAATTGCGTATTGAGATATAGGTTGTTCTCAAAATAAGTTTATTTGTACATGTACGACATTTCTGCATCAAGCTATGACAAAATAAATCGATTAAATCAAACAAAGGTCGATTTATAAGTCAAATTTAGCGTACAGGTAAAACTCCAAAATCTCATGAAAATAGAAAACTTCAAAACGCATTAAAAAAAAAATCGAGCTAACTTTTAAAAACCCAGCGAGGGTTTTGCTATTGAATAGATATATTTTCAGAAAAAAAAGGTCCGGTGCGGTTTGATTTTTGATGTCGCACTGTGTAATTGAATCATGAAACAAATACATATAGCATATCTAGCTGTCAGTGAAGTTCAAAGCCTCAACGGACACATTGTGATGAGTCTATTAGTTATAGCGTATAAAAGCCATTTATTCATTTCTAAAATAAATGTAGATAAAATACACTTTACACTCTAGATCTGAAGACAATTAAGCGCTTGAAATGGATATTAAACACAAATAAATTACAAGATCTATTTCAAATATTTAAAAAACGAACCCCTCAAATCACTTTCATTTATATATAATATTTTACAAGTGGCAGCACGATATCGCAGGATTGCATTTTCTACTTCCATACTTCCACGACCAAGGCGAATTCGTACAAGGTGAGCCATCATGGGGTACAGAAGCTAAAGATGGCGCCTTCCGATAAGTCTAGCTTTGTTTACCAATTTTGCCTACTGGTAGCAGTCACCGCTTGAAGTAAACGAAACAAATAAGGAAAAAAGTTTCTTGTTTCTAAACATTCAGTAAATAGCTTGGTAATATTGTGATTTAAAGATTTGTATCTTTTAAGTTAAACAAAGTTATGAAGATAAAGTGCCGCCTGTTAAATTTGTGAAGGCACGCATTATAAAAATATTTCAAATTCGGTTTTTTTAAATTTCTATGCCAATGACACCGTGGCAAGAAAGTGTGTGTGTGTAATTTCTTGTGTTTGTTGGTCGTTGTTGTAGCAGCATGTAGAGTTTGGCAGTTTCTATTGCCTTCGCTTATTCTTCCGCTTGACAAACAAATAATTTTCCTTACTCTTGCTTGAACATTCATAAGCGATGACGTACCAGCGAATTAGGAGGCACAGTCATGCATTCTATTACTTGGGGCACTTACATGTAAATTTGCATAAATGCGAATTTTGATTTTGCCATTCGGTGGTTTGAGTGTAAAAATCAGGTAAATACTTTCAGTTAGTTTTACCTCGATTTTCAATCAGAACGTAAAAAAAAACTTGTCACTTTGACATTCAAACTACCAAAATGGTAGTCACACCACCCAGAGGAATGATGGAAAACAAAGTTTGCCCTGATAGATGCACAACATTTCTTCGTTCGGCCCATTTACGTCACAATATAAAAGTCGTGTTGGCTAGCTGTAAATTACTTTGTATTATCCTAAGTTTTAACTAAGATGCGATAGTTATGTTATACACTCATATGTGCATACGCGGAGAGCTTGCCACGTTCGCATTATTTTTAGCGTATAGCAGATAATTTGCTGGATGTTGAAGCAAAGGAGAAAGCGCAGGTACTGTTCGTGAGGATACTCGGTATAACCGACCTCCAACGTACGAAGACCCTAATTGCCAGCAATAACATTTTTAACACTAGGCAATTATTGGCTTGCTTGACGAATACGATTCTATATCTGTTTTTATGACAACCGCCAGTTGGTCCAACTAAGTGCAAACGTTGAGGCGAATTTTATAGAACATTCCACATGGAGAAGCCAATTTGGTTAAGTTAGTGTTGTTATGTATTATATGAGTGTTTTCAAAAAATTACAAAGTGATCCATGTATATTATATATGTATAGCAAGTTTTTAACTTAAAATCCTTGCATAGCTATAATTTTATATTGTGATGTATTCGACCGAACAGCTGATTGAGAAACAGGAGTAAGCAATGGACGATCTAAGTTGAATCCATAATAGGTGATAGGAATAGAACAGCTGCTTTGTTTTCCTTTGTTGGTTGAAATGTTAAAGTAATCAAAAAGTAGTCGAAATAATGATCATTGAAATTTGAACACTCAAATTGCAGAACAAAATACATGCGTACTTGATTTTTGTAGCACTGGTATCACCCTGTATGAATTCGCCTTGATTTCAGCGAAACCGGTTTCTGACCAAATTTTTTTTGGCTTTTTGGCCATCTTGCGATGCCAGCCGACAGGGCAGTCACATTTTGACATTTGACGAGTTTAGTTTAGAAACTTTATCTGTGTGGAATTTTCTTGAATATTCACAAGTTAAATATAATTACTAAGTTAAGCAAAAGAATTATCTGGTAAAGGAAAGTGAAATACGGCGTATGAGAGTCAACTGAAGTGCATATAAGCTACAATTACATACACACGGCAGGTAGAAAAATTATTTCTGCAACTGAACGAAGGTATTGGCGAAAAAGGCGTTCAGAAATTATATAATAAAACAATACTTCATGGAAGATGCAAAAATCTGTGAATTACAGTAAAATACAAGAAAATTTCTTCGGACATTATTAAATACGCATACATTTAGGGATTGTGTTAATTTTTCTGTCTGAGTTGACGGGTCGATGAAATTTCATCATCACCGCAGAGGCAGAGCCGAACGCAAAATACAGTCGTGAGCAAAGAAAAAAAACAAAATCGAGAGGACTTTTTCATACATAACCGAAGTAAAAAAATCTCAGCAATTATTCACACCACAGGAAGATGTTTAGCAGTCATATTACAGCAAAAATAACTATTCCACTGAAAGGCCAAAACAAGAGCTTTTTAGTTAATAAAAGCGACGCCAGCTGTATCCTCAGTTCGCAACAAAATAAATCGAGTAGTTTAGCAGAGCAGTTACGCACCAAGAACAAGGAGTTCCTGTGATCAAATGCACAATCGCATATATAAGTAATTTAATAGTATCTATTAGATAGTTTGACGTTTGCAACCTTTAGAAAAGAATGCTGCGGGAACAGCAAAAACGCCAAAGAACTACAAATTTGTTAGAAAACTAAGAGATCATCCTACTTTAGAAATAAACGCGTGAATGGAAAAGAACTGATTGCAGATTGGTTGAACAAACAAAAAAAAAAACAGCTGCGCTACAATATTTGGATTAAGAATTCATGAAAAATAATACCTACATAAAATTTCAAGTCATATAGCAACCAAAAAGGCGAATTACAGTGGTCGCATATAAAAAGTAATAAGGGAGCATTTACGTAGTGCTTGTAATATATCGATCGTAATTAACTGTACGAGTGTCCAAGAGTGGACAAGAAAAAAGACAAAATTGCCGAAAGCACAAAGGAACCACGATTTGGTGCAACAACTGTGTCGGAGAAATCGGAAGACAAGAAGGAAACTACAAAAATGACTGCAATCAATTCAAAGTCGACCAAATTTGGAGGCAAATTAAATTTAACCTCCCATGTGAAGTATGAGCATTTATTAGCGGGCATTTCGGGTGGCGTAACATCGACACTAATATTGCATCCACTAGATTTGATAAAAATTCGTTTTGCTGGTAAGTGAAATGTATTTTTATTTAAAATTGAAGCACATATTTTGATATAAATGCATTTTTATTTTAATTTAAGCACATATTTTAATATAAAAATGCAGTGAAGTTTTGAATTAATTGGCACCTGCATATGTAGGTTTGAAAAAAAATAAAAGATCGGCATACAAAAATTTAAAAAAATAAATATTTTGTTGACGAATTTCCTTACGTGCCCTGATATAAAACCTGATAATGATTTTAACATTTGTATATGTACCTATTTTTTTTTAATTTTTATTACTGACTAGTCGGCTGTTATTTACTTAATTGCTAATGCTTCCCGTTATAGTTGTCATAGGTTTGATTAATGTTGATAAAACATTCATAAGTGTTAGAGCGCGTGTTCCTATCACCACTCAATTAAGTGGTCTGGTCAACGGCGCAAAATGATATTTTATTTCAATTAATCTCAAAGTGTACACGACTTCATATTTATAGCTAAAGTATACACTCAAATGCCAAAAAAATGATTTAATTTCCAATTATAAGCGAAATATGTACATACATAGGTATGTGCATACATACATAGGTGCTAACTATTGTCTACTCTTCGCGCTGGACACAATGTTTACTAGTTTGTATACATACAATGCATTTCGTCTTTTATTTTTTATGCCTTCGAAATAACCAAAGAAGCACAGCCCCAAGCGTAAACCATATGTCATTGCTCACTTGTCGACACGCGTCTGAAACGTGATTACCGCCAATCGAAAAATGGAAATTTTCGCTAACTAAACAAAACGTTAAATATACAATAGTAGGTACGGTGATATAGAGTCGGCTCTTTTCATTCAAAGCGCCCACAAAGGCTGGCTATATATCAGGCGTTGCCAACGCTATCATTAGGTTACCGCAGACATTATGGTAAATATTGCGACGGGGGCAATAAAACTCCACACTTACGCGGCGGCGCTACATACATATGTACATGTTCGCTTATTGTTTGGAATTGTATTTTTATGTATGCAGAGATGTAGGTAGCTTATATGTAAATATGTTATAACTAGAATGTGAGTTGGGTTTTTCCGCTGACTTCAGCACGGTCAGCTGGTTTGTTTGCTTTTTAATGTGATTAAACAAGAAGAAAATAAAAAAATTGTTAATATTGTATAGGGGTTTTCAATAGGGGCATATCGTCACTTTTATATAGCCTACAATTAAAAGATTCAACGCTTCAAATGATCAAGAGGCTAAAAGTGAAAACGCGCCTTAGTGTCCATAAAAGGGTTATTAAGGGGTTGAAGTGCCAGTCTGGCACTCCTCAGTTGGAAGGCCGAAAAAAAGCGAATTTTCCACAATTTTTTCTGAGAAAACTTTTAAATTTATTGAACTAAAAATTTGTACACATATTATGTTATCTTTTAACTGTACAATATTTTAAGACTTACTATTGCTGAAAAAATATTTATTTTGAAAGGCTACACCTGATCTCCGAGAGCTCCTCTCATAAAAGACGTTCCGCGGTGACCACTATATCTCTGAATTGGATCCTCTGAAATTAAAAAACCAAACAGATTTCGTTAAAGTAATGTTAAATCTAGTAAATAATGGAAGGAATAAGCAAAATAAATTTTGGCGGATTCTCAACAAAACAAAACAAAAAATCGTTTTTTCACCAAAATTGTTTTCAGTATTTAATTTTTCGATCCATTGTTAAAAAATAAATTTTTTTTTTGGCCATACGAGGTTCGTTCAAAAAGTTGTCAGTCAAAAAATGGTCTTCCAAAAAAATGTATGTCGCTGGCGACACGGTTTCCGGGACTCACAGGTATCTCAAATCAAAAAGACAAAAAAGGTTCTTGTTCAGTATGAATGTCGTTATCGTGTGAACTATGATCTTTTAAAAGAAAAAAAAAATTGACTAAATGGCATGCCTTCAACGATGAAAAACTGTTTTTTTACCCTTTTTTGACTTCAAAGGTACAAAAAAATACTACCTTTTTTTCCGAATGATCGTAGTTCACACAATAACGACATCAATTCTACGTAATTAAAATATTACTTCATCAAAATCGGTTCAGTACAACCGGCTATATCTGTGTCGTCAGCTCGAAAAACATGGTTTCGAGAAAAGTAAATTGCGCGTTCCTTCTTGAAATCGAACAGCTGGCTTTGTAATGATTTCAACCCCTAAATTTGAACGTGTGTACATATGCTTATATTTATGTTTGCTAGTTTTGCAGTTTTGCTTCCACAAACCAAGGCGCATCCATTAAAGGTGGTAACACTAGGCCAACAACAATGTTCTGTACGTTTGATTGTTAAAACAAAGTATTGGAAAACTAGAAAAGAAATAATGAATTCGCCTTGTTTCATTCAGGGCTGACAGCCACATGGACACGGCGAAAGAAAAAAAACAAATCAGCTGATTTACCAACACCTTTAATAGATTCGCCTTGCCACAAACCAAACTAAATTTTTGTGTATAAATATCAATTTATGCTTTTTTTTTGCCTGAAAACTAATTTTGAAGTTTTGCTGTAGAGGTTGCGTCACTAAAATGGCTATTCGTAATTTCGAAAAAATCGTGTGGGGACGATATTTTTGAATATTTAATCTGCATAAACGAAGAAAAAAAGGCGAAATTTTTTTTTGTCGGATGAGGTGAGGCTCTTGAAAAAAAAAAACAATAATTATTCAGTTGTTTTGTTTTAATGTAGATTAAATCACTAATAAACTTCGTTTTTCTTTTAATTTTTGTTACAGTACTAATGAGCTACCTTGCGTAGAAGGAGAAAACTGTTTCCCCTTTTGTGTCAGAACGCCCTTGTCATTACTTACCTTTTCCACCAACGGACCCATTTTGTGGTCTGAATGGCATCGCGTCCCTATGTGTGATGCGGCTGCCAAACCTAACCTAACCTTCTATAATTGAATCATGATAAATATGTAAATTTTGATCGATTAGAAATTGGCAGATTATGAAAATTACAAAATTCGTTTGCCCCATGTTGTTGTTGTAGCAACATAAATATTCCCCTAACTTACATACGGGGAATGCTGCTGGAGTGACAGTCCTTGGCTGGAACTAAATCCGGGTCGTTTGGGTAACGTAGAACCGACTGTTGTGGCAACGTATGTCCCTAGTGAAACGCCCTTTATCGCAATCGTGTTATTTTCTTATAAAGTGAGCGTTGAATAGTCAAACAATAAGGCGCAAAATTTGAATACATTAACAATAGAAAATCGCAAAAAGAACCAGGATTGGCAGTAAAAATGAAAGAAAGAATAAAATAAATTGCACACTAAATATGTGGGTTGGAGCATAACACTTGAACTGACTTGTTTTTGTTTAACTTTCATATTACGAATTGAAGTTTTTTTTTTTAATTTTGTTATCGTCTGGGTTATGACGTGGTACTGGATTTTATTATTGTCGCGTGTATCCAATTAAGTTGTTTACAGGAATTTTCACACATTCGCAAGAAATTCAAAAACACACTCCTTTATTGTTATTATTATTCAGTTGAAGCTATTATATGATGATACATGGTAATCTCCTACTGATATGGCTGGGTGATATATTTTGTTTCCTATAGTAATTTACATAAGCAGCTAAGTGTATTTAACAAAGTTAAGTAACTATTTGACGCACGCTTATTGGACAACATGAAAATAAACAATTTGTTGCTCATTTGTTGTGAACCCATTTGTATTTTTGTACGTGAATGAAGTATCATTTTGAGCGTGGACCAGTTCCACATTAAAAACTGCTCGACACAAAAACACAACAAGCATCAACAATTTCCGTTTACTCGTTATGGGTTTCGCGCAAACAAGTTTGTCTTGCGGTCTAATTCAATGTGAAAATGTGACATTTTTGCAAATCCTAAAATTATTGCTACTTACTTGTTTGTTTAAGAGTGGGAAGTGATTTCAAGGAAGGTACTGCATCGGAAAGTTGGGCGCGTCCCACTTTTACCCATTCCTCCCTTTGCTGACTTGATGGATGGAGCACGAAACATTGATGCATTGTTCCCGTGAGAGGCCCTGCAGATTTTTTCGTTTTATAATATTATATAGAAAGGGTGACGTCCCCATTAAGGCAAAAGTGGGTCTCATAGCTGTACCCCATAAGTTGGCCTGGAAGGCCGAAAAAAACGAATTTTCCAGAATTTTTTCTTAGAAAACTTTTAAATTTATTAATCTAAAAATTTGTACACACATTATGTTATATTTTAACTGTATTTTAAAACTTTGTATTAGTGAAATTATTTATTTGGAAAGGAGCTACAGCTGATCTCCGGGAGCTCCTCTCAAAAAAGATGTTTTGCGGTGACCACCATATCTCGGAACTGGATCCTCTGAAATTAAAAAACCAAACAGATTTCATTAAAAGTAATGTTAAATCTAGTAATTAATCGAAGGAATAAGCAAAATAAATTTTTTTGTCAGAATGGCGGTTTCTCAACAAAACAAATCTATTTTTGACCAAAATTTCGGCCATAGATTCTTTATAAAAAAAATATTTATCGGAGAGAAAAAATCATCGCTTAACTACCAAAAATATATTTAGATGCTCGTGTTAAAATTTGAGAGTAATCGGTTTAGCTGTTTTCGAGAAATGTTGGTCACCGACTTTGAAAACACGATTTTGAGAAAAACGGGTTTAAGGTTTGAAAAGCACTTTACATAGGATACATTTTTTTTTTCAAATTTGCATGTAACTTCGAAAATATTCACCGTCGATTTTAAATTTTCTATGTGTATTCTTAAAAAATAAAATAGGTAATAAAAAAATCGATTTTTTGGAAATTCTAACTGTACGAGTATATAACCCCTTAAAATTTCGGATTTATACTATTATTATATTAAACCCTTTCTACTATTACTAAGATTCAGCATTACGTGTTGTTTTTAAATAACTTTAGCTGACGTCAGTTATTTACTTCTCACTGTTTTCGAAACGGAAATTAAGATTACTTCGTATCTTAAGTCGATAATTCCAGTTTTTTTGTGGTTTTAAAATGGTTGGAGGTGCGCGAAAGCAAAAATTATTAGCACTGCTTTTCTCTTTAAATGCGTATTCACATACGCACATATGTATGTATGTATGCTTGCATATACATACATACATATGTATGTAATTTGCAGTTTACTTCCTTTTATAATTAACAGAATTCACTTTATACACTGTTTTTGTGTCCCATCGGTACAACATCTACGCATTTGTGAACGAGAAAAACAAAATTTTATTGTTGTGTAGTCAAACAAATAACCCTGAAGTAATACGTTTTTTGTTTTCAATATTAATCATAAACGTATTGCAGCACTTGTTAGGAAGCACTTATTTGTAATCGCAATGCAAATAGTTTCAGTGGTATTCCTGCTCGTAACAATTCCATGGTTTAGTTATGTGAAATGCAACTGGTCGCCTGATAGATTTTTTGTTGTTGTTTACAATCATTTCTTTAATTAATTCAGTTAATTATTTCTTTAATAATTAATTATTATTTTTTAATTTTTAATTAATTATTTTTGAACTTTTATTTAATTTTAATTAATTATTATTTTTTAAATTTTTTAACAATTTTTTCTTTAATTATTATTTTTTGATTATTTTTTTAAACTATTTTTTTTTAATTTTTGTTTTTATTATTTTTAATAATTAATTATTTTCTTAATCTTTAATTATTTCTTTAATTTTTTAAAAGAATTCATTATTTCTTTAATTTTGGTGTGCAAACAGACGCAGAGTCTCGTCGCTCTCTCTGGTACAATGCAGGCATATCTCCCTATTTGCTGTAGTATTCTATGCACTATGCAATGTAAACAAAAATATAATTGCATTTCCAACGTGTGTTTGTTATTAAAATTTAAAATAACTCTTGTTGTGTTTGTCATAGTAAAAACTGACTGACGTTGTCGCTAACCTCTTAACCTCTCGATTTGATAAGTTTTCATCCTCATTAAGAGCTGCTATTATATTATAATATTGGCTACCCAGTAACAGCTACAAATCTGAGCAATTGAAAGTATAATGAAAAAGCTGCAAATAAATATTTCGATATGAACATTTCAACTATTCGTTGAGTTGAAGACGAGAGCATATATATACATACATACGAGTACACTTGTATGTATGCGTGAAAAAAAGTTTACCTTGTTGTCAGCTGCTCGATAAAATGCATAGCTAATGCATAAACGAGTGCATATGCACATACATATACATATTATTTTATTTATTTTCAAGTAAACAACAATGTTTGTTGAGAAATCTCAAGTATTGCTTTATTTTCTGTATGCACTGTGCCGTGTGCCAGTGGTTGTTAGTGTTATTGTTTGTTTTATATATATGTACGTAATATTAAATGTACTGCAAAAGTGACAGGTCTTGGCCGGAAATAAAAGCCGACATTTTTAGTTGTTGTTGCCGCTGCAGTTGTATGTACATATGTAAATATATCAGCTTAAAGTTGGTCCATTCGCCCCCTTCAGTTAACAAAAAATATAATTTTCAAATGCAATGCAATCATTTCGTCAATTGTAATTAAATACTTCAAATGAAACTCCAGATTTTTCTTTGTGTGTTTTCGTCCGCACTTCTCGTTTTTAACACACTTTTATTAGGTCGGGTTGTATGTATGTATGTATGTATGTATGTATGTATGTATGTATGTATGTATGTATGTATGTATGTATGTATGCATGTATGTAACGGAATCTTTGAGCTTAATTTTCACTGGCTTCTAAACATCTGATCGACTTGAAATTTTGCACACCTATCAAGGACCGATGACAATGCAATAATTTGATAAAAGTTTTCCATTATCCTTATTGGGATTGCCAGGATTAATATTTTCTATTTTTACCTGTGGGCAAAAATTAAGGTGAATTTGAATCTTTGAATCTTTTTAACACACTTTTATTAGGTCGGGTTGTATGTATGTATGTATGTATGTATGTATGTATGTATGTATGTATGTATGTATGTATGTATGTAACGGAATCTTTGAGCTTAATTTTCACTGGCTTCTAAACATCTGATCGACTTGAAATTTTGCACACCTATCA
The DNA here is from genome assembly GCA_037575425.1 of Anastrepha fraterculus. Lineage (NCBI taxonomy): Eukaryota > Metazoa > Arthropoda > Insecta > Diptera > Tephritidae > Anastrepha > Anastrepha fraterculus. The sequence goes on from JAYXIM010003510.1 coordinate 26,830, forward strand.
AGGACCGATGACAATGCAATAATTTGATAAAAGTTTTCCATTATCCTTATTAGGATTGCCAGGATTAATATTTTCTATTTTTACCTGTGGGCAAAAATTAAGGTGAATTTGAATCTTTGAATCTTTTTTTAACACACTTTTATTAGGTCGGGTTGTATGTATGTATGTATGTATGTATGTATGTATGTATGTATGTATGTATGTAACGGAATCTTTGAGCTTAATTTTCACTGGCTTCTAAACATCTGATCGACTTGAAATTTTGCACACCTATCAAGGACCGATGACAATGCAATAATTTGATAAAAGTTTTCCATTATCCTTATTGGGATTGCCAGGATTAATATTTTCTATTTTTACCTGTGGGCAAAAATTAAGGTGAATTTGAATCTTTGAATCTTTTTTTTAACACACTTTTATTAGGTCGGGTTGTATGTATGTATGTATGTATGTATGTATGTATGTATGTATGTATGTATGTATGTAACGGAATCTTTGAGCTTAATTTTCACTGGCTTCTAAAAATCTGATCGACTTGAAATTTTGCACACCTATCAAGGACCGATGACAATGCAATAATTTGATAAAAGTTTTCCATTATCCTTATTAGGATTGCCAGGATTAATATTTTCTTTTTTTACCTGTGGGCAAAAAGTAAGGTGAATTTGGTTGTAAAATGAAAAATCTTTTTTTAACACACTTTTATTAGGTCGGGTTGTATGTATGTATGTATGTATGTATGTATGTATGTATGTATGTATGTATGCATGTATGTAACGGAATCTTTGAGCTTAATTTTCACTGGCTTCTAAACATCTGATCGACTTGAAATTTTGCACACCTATCAAGGACCGATGACAATGCAATAATTTGATAAAAGTTTTCCATTATCCTTATTGGGATTGCCAGGATTAATATTTTCTATTTTTACCTGTGGGCAAAAATTAAGGTGAATTTGAATCTTTGAATCTTTTTAACACACTTTTATTAGGTCGGGTTGTATGTATGTATGTATGTATGTATGTATGTATGTATGTATGTATGTATGTATGTATGTATGTATGTATGTATGTATGTATGTATGTAACGGAATCTTTGAGCTTAATTTTCACTGGCTTCTAAACATCTGATCGACTTGAAATTTTGCACACCTATCAAGGACCGATGACAATGCAATAATTTGATAAAAGTTTTCCATTATCCTTATTAGGATTGCCAGGATTAATATTTTCTATTTTTACCTGTGGGCAAAAATTAAGGTGAATTTGAATCTTTGAATCTTTTTTTAACACACTTTTATTAGGTCGGGTTGTATGTATGTATGTATGTATGTATGTATGTATGTATGTATGTATGTATGTATGTATGTATGTATGTAACGGAATCTTTGAGCTTAATTTTCACTGGCTTCTAAACATCTGATCGACTTGAAATTTTGCACACCTATCAAGGACCGATGACAATGCAATAATTTGATAAAAGTTTTCCATTATCCTTATTGGGATTGCCAGGATTAATATTTTCTATTTTTACCTGTGGGCAAAAATTAAGGTGAATTTGAATCTTTGAATATTTTTTTTAACACACTTTTATTAGGTCGGGTTGTATGTATGTATGTATGTATGTATGCATGTATGTATGTATGTATGTATGTATGTAACGGAATCTTTGAGCTTAATTTTCACTGGCTTCTAAAAATCTGATCGACTTGAAATTTTGCACACCTATCAAGGACCGATGACAATGCAATAATTTGATAAAAGTTTTCCATTATCCTTATTAGGATTCCCAGGATTAATATTTTCTTTTTTTACCTGTGGGCAAAAAGTAAGGTGAATTTGGTTGTAAAATGAAAAATCTTTTTTTATTCTTGTAAATCAGTTTCTCAGGCTCCCTCCACGAAATAAGTTCTTCATCCCGATTACTTCTTTATCACGGCCGATAACTGCATAGCTTTAGACTTACAGTCGATAAGAAAGGAATTAAATATAACACGAATATATCGAATCATTTATTCACTGACTGCAATGATAACAATAACTTCCATTCATAATAAACAAAAAATAGTTTAAAGAAACTAAAAAACACGCTTTTTTGCTAATCGAACTAAAAAGTAGAAAATAAAAAATAGTTTAAAAAAACTAAAAAACACGCTTTTATTGCTAATCGAACTAAAAAGTAGAAAATAAATTTTAATGACAAAGAGACCTATAATGAAGTAATAGCACTTGAACGATCAGTCATAGTCAACTACCTCAGAACAGAATTATAACAAAAATTAAGATACAAATAGAGTAATTCAAATTAGAGTTAAAAGCGTGGGATGCTTGATACAGTATCATGATATTACAATCATTCTATTGGCAACTACCTATGTACAGAGGGTTATGAAAGTGAAGCAAAATACATCCCACGCTTTTAACTCTAATTTGAATTACTCTATTTGTATCTTAATTTTTGTTATAATTCTGTTCTGAGGTAGTTGACTATGACTGATCGTTCAAGTGCTATTACTTCATTATAGGTCTCTTTGTCATTAAAATTTATTTTCTACTTTTTAGTTCGATTAGCAATAAAAGCGTGTTTTTTAGTTTTTTTAAACTATTTTTTATTTCTACAAAGAACTTGTGCTGATTTTCGTCTCTTCAATCGATACACGCATTCCATTTGTTTATGAGCCACGTGACGTTAACACTGACGACATATGTACATACCTATAACCACTGTGGCGAGAATACAGACATCATCTTTGCCCATAACCATTCCTACTCATACATGCAAACGTCAGCCTAGCAGCGAATGTGATATGTGAAAGATAAAACAAAATAAACATTAAAAAAATCTCAAAAACTTGCACGACTGCAAAAAGCACGGAATATGTACATACACATACTTAAATATTGCATTTACTCACCAATACCTACAAATGGCAAATGTTTATTTACTTGGCATGTTTTGTATACTCTTGCCTATTTAAGCTTTCGCGTGTTCCCAGCCCGTTACTTGGTGTGAGAGTGGAGAAGAGCGTTCGTACATTTGCTCGTACTTGTTGCTAAGTGCTTCAATTGAATTTGTCAAGGGTTCGTATGCAATTGCTTCGTGGAATCCAGTTGTTGGGCTACCTTGTCAATATGTATTTGTATGAGTCATTTTTGCTGTGTTGAGCGTTAAAAGCTTGAATGTGTACAGATGTTTTTGTTTAGTTTCTTTTATGGAAGTATTGGTGCATGCATTCGTTTCCTGCATGCGTTGCATCAATCTCAATTGAGTTTCATTGAAAAATGTTGTCAACCTGTTAAAATGTTTTTGTCATTAATTTAGCGTTTTTTTTTTACTCCTTTTTTCTTCTTCTTTTTCATGTTTATCTATTTTTTTTAACACGCGTGTTGATGTGCAAAAATTATATAGCGGTATTTACTCAGTATTAGAAGCAAACTTATGTACATATGTACATACATATATATGCGTGCATTCTTACTTAGGGAGCTGTGTGAAATTGAAAGCGGATTTTTTTTATATTTTTCGAACAATTTATTAGCATTCTTTATTCTTTATATTGTTTTCTACCTTTGTTTTTTGTGCATTTCTTCCAATTCAATAAAAGCACACACAAATTCCAAAATTTCAAAACTCTACATTGTTAATTTAATAATAGAAACAAATTTGTACACCATTTCTTAATTAGTTGGCTATTTCGCTTTCGATTTCGAATGCATTTACTTTTGTTAAGTCACGTGAAATGCTCATTGGTCGCCGTTCAGAAATTCGCTTAAAATTCGTTTTTTATGGCGCATTAATGACTTGTTGAAAAGACCTTCGAAATGTGGCTCAAGTAATTAGCTGATATCTACTATGTTATGATTGGTGAGCAGTTTGAAAACTGGTTTTGCCACACACATTTTTATTATAATAAAAATACGTTTATGGTCTTCGCCTATTGACATGAAGACCGAAAAAGCTTCACTAAAACTGGCTATGATTCATTTCAAAGCGGCAGGCGTATACGCTACGGCAAAAGATTGTTCACTGTTTTCGAAGGCAGATCACCACTGGTGCATCCCCGCGAGTATTGCTGTAAAGAAAAAGTTTCTAAAAAAATCAAATGCAAATCGGAGGTAGCTAATCTTCATTTAAGGAGCAATATCAAGTTGTATATCACAATTTTTTTTCCAATGTATATATATATTTATCTCAAAACTAAGATTTCCATACTCCTTATTAGTGATAAAGATAAATATTACCAAAATGGCGTATATAAAAATTAATTACTTATTTTCTATGTTTATAACTTGTCGATGGATCAATTTCTTTGCAGTCTCCTTTTTGATGTCAGTTTTTTTATTGGGAGTAGATTAACTTCATTGTTACTGTGTTTTTCAAGGGTGGCTTAATGCCTTCTTGTTGTATTTATTTGCTCTTCACAAATTGGGTAAAGAAAGTTGGTGGTCGCGCCCTCACCAAAAACTATATTGAGCAGCGTTCCTGTTTTTGTACCTGTTCATATATACATACATATATATGCTTTTTTTTCGAAAAGCAAATGTCTACTAACCCATCTCTCAACAACATCTCTTCCGTTAACCGTTGTCTTTGCCGCTAGTTACTTCACTATCGAAACAAAAACAAAGGCCACTGCGTATTGCATTCTATGCTCACACTAGAAAAGCCCACCAACAACATCATCCGCATCGTTTTTGTTGTTGTGTTGTGGTAGCAGCATAAACATTCCCCATACATGCACGGGGAACGCTGCTGGAGTGACACTCCTTGGCCGGATATAAATCCGGGTCGTTCCGTATAACCGACTGTCATGGGAACGACAAACCAAACGCATTTTTTAATTACAGCACGGATGAGCCTCTAGCACTTTTGAGCTATATTTCTATATATTTCAAAAATAAATGGACAGAAAAAATTTTGTTGCTGATAAAGTTACCCATTTTCAAGAAAAATTTGACGAAAAAAGAAAATAAATATGGTAAATATGTATGTACATACATACGAGCAAAGGCTCTGAGCTGGACCTTCAGCGAGTGGTAGAGAACATAAGCATTCCTCTAAACGATCTGTACACTGCGATTGACTTGAGCGTAATCGCGGAAACCAATAGATGGTGGCATTTGACTACTAACTGCAGGGTCTCCAAAGCGCTCTAGCCAAAACTGAGTCTTAAAAGGGCAAAATGTATGCTTGGATTCAACAGATAAACTACCAGCGTCCTCACAGGTGTTCTAACAGGTCATTGCGCCATTGGTACCCTAGCCAGTAGAATGGGTGCACCTCACAATGACTTATGCAGCAGTTGTGGAGATGACGAAGAAATTGAGTTGGTACAACAACTCCTCTGTGAATGAAAGAAGCCAGGCCCAATATCTGGGCAATTATTTCTTTGAGGAGCTGGGAAATTTGCAAAATGTCTCACTGGAGGAACTGGTTACCTTCTCAAAAAGATGTAAGTGGTTTAAGCAACTTAGCTGTTTCGACGGGTGTGTGTCAGAAAGAGGTGTTAGGTGAGTGGGTTTAAGGGGGCACGCGAATAGATGGTTAGTGTCGTGCGGGGTACCTTCATATGGCGAACATATGTTAAGTATGTCGAGGAGTATAAAGGATGGCGTGGCATGACGCAGCTCAAATTCCTCTGTCTGCAGTAGCAGAAGGAGTAAGTCGTTCTTTATGTTAAATAGTATATAATTTGTGGAAGTGTTGCATTTTTCTCGTTCTATTGTCATAGGAAATGTGCAACATTTTCACAGGGCGTGTGGAAATAAAAGTGATAAAAAGTAAAACAGTTGGCAACAAAAAAAAATTATCCTATTCTACAGTAGATGCGAAACACAATTTATAGTGACCAAAATTTATGAAATTACTGAGTACACAACTGTGCGCCTATTTGGCTCTTAATCAGCGCTTATTTTTCGATGCTTTTATTGCCCACTTGTTGTTCTCACGTCCATAACCCTTGGCCCTCTGTTAGAAATGGGACAATAACAAATTTAGCCATGAACTTGGCAACATCAGATATTTTCAGTAGAGATAGCTTTCTATCGCTTGCTAGTAATGTTATTAAAGCAAAATGTTCAACACGCCTGCCGCACCGCTTCTCAAAGTAAAATGCCAGAATTAGCAGCGATAATAACCGGCCAGATCGGACATATTTGAATATGTGGTTATCAGGATTGTGTGATATATTATATGTCAAATGTACATATAAACGATGCACTTTTGCGGCACAGCAACAAGTCTTCATTGTATTTTTGTGGAGTTTATTCTTTTTTTCTCTATTATTTTTATTTTTCTTTGTAGATATTTACGACCGCATTTTTTATTAGAGATTTCAAGATTTCGCTTTTATGTGTGGTTTCTTTGTGTGCAAATCAAAATAGCATATACACATATGATTCCCGTGGGCCTCAAATAAAAAAAAGTTCCTCAAGAAAAAATATATATTTTGTGGAAAAAAAAATAATTACATTTTTATTATCACAGAACACGTCCGCACATAAGTGAAAAAACAACTTATTTCAAGTGCTGATAAAAGTGAAATCTAATAAATATAAAATTCAAAATGAGCAAAACAATTTCTGATCTTCGGTGACTGTACACCGTATATTAAAGGGCATTTCAAAAGACACGCCCAGCTGTTGTTTTAAAATAAAGCATGTAAAAATGTAGCTTCTTTCAGGTTTCACTATTTGTATTCAAAATACGGCTCCTAACAATTGCATGTGAAAAATTACATCATTTAAATGTCCACCCTGAGCACATTTACAGATAAAATCCAGCCAACAGTCGATACATGAAAGCCTAATTCTTGAGAACGTGCAGAGATCGATGTTGACGGGGTTGTACAGCAACATTTTGCAACAGGACGCCCACCCAAATAATTTGTCAAGTCATTCAGACGATTATTTCCACCAAAAAAATCACGAATTTAGCGTTATGTGGTTCTTAAAGATCGTCCATCTTCATAATAAATTTCAATAACTTCAATGCGTTCTTCTATCGTGTAAAGTTGTACAACTGTCTACTTGACAAATACAAATACAAATGTCAAAGATCAATTTTGTATTCTCTACTGGAATCTATGCGTCACTTTTAACAGACCCTTTAGTTCTCAGTTGTTTTCGCAATTTTTTACCAAATTATCACGCGTACTTTTAAAAAGGGGCTCGTCTCTGTCACATTTCTACGAACAAACTATGACATCAAAGTTTATTTTTAGCAGTGAATATTTGGTTTGATGAATCGCGTTCATACGTTGGTTAGTTGTGTGAGTTGTTTGCGTAAGTGACTGATAGCTGTGCTGCTTGAGTGGTTTCTTTTGCCTTTTTTTGAACAAACTGAAATGCGTGAACAGCAGGAATCCAATGAAATGGCATACACCACTTCCCACTTAGAATATACAATAGGCTTGGAAGGGGCTTAAGCCAAGTGGTGTAGCAGGGGAACTTTTTTCGTTACTTTGCTTGCAAAAATGAAACTATTCAATTTATATTTTACACGAACTTTATTTGAATTAAGTATAAGTACGGAAGATAAAACAAATGAGAAAATATACGATGCAACGGGTGTGCGTCTTAGATCGAATTGATGTGTTATTCTTAAGCTGCTCCCATTGCAGCTATGCAAACAGCGACGATGACTAAAACGATGCGGATAGTGTAGTTGGTGCGGAGAGCTTTTCTAGTGTTTGTATATATAAATACTTTTAAACGTTCTTTCAAATACGTGTTGACGAGAATTTAAAAAAACAAAAAAAAAATTTTATTTAAAAAAAAACTTTTTAAATGTTATAGGTCGTTCCAAAAAACAGTTTTCACATGCTTAGCCATTTGAGATTACATCATTCCAGCGCCTTGAGTTGATAAATTTATTTATCAAATTATATTTAATTTTTAATGCATATGTATTTTCATTCATTCTAAACAAAAAAACAAAAGAACTAAAGGGTGTTTTTTTTTAGAGGTTAGGTTTTCAAGATGAAATAAAACATATATAATTTAATGTTATGGCCAAGAATTTAGCTTTATTATAAAGATAAGGGTTTGCCATTATGTTTTAAAAATGATTTCGGGCAAGTGGCCGCCGCGACTGGCTCGAATAAATTCCAGCCGAGAGGCCCAATTTTCGACCACTTTTTGCCGCAATTGGGGCCGTATGTCAGCAATAACGCGCCGAATATTCTCTTCCAAGACGTCAATCGTCTCGGGCTTATCTGCGTAGACAAGCGACTTCACATAGCCCCACAAGAAATAGTCCAGCGGTGTTATATCGCACGATCTTGGAGGCCACGCCACAGGTCCACGGCGCGAGATAATGCGCTCACCAAAAGTTTCCTTCAATAAATCGATTGTTGCGTTGGCTGTATGGCATGTAGCGCCGTCTTGTTGGAACCAAAGGTCGTCCACATCAACATCGTCCAATTCAGGCACGAAAAAGTCATTAATCATGGCTCTATAGCGCTCTCCATTGACTGTAACATTATGGCCGGCTTCATTTTTAAAGAAATATGGACCAATGATTCCCTCTGCCCATAGAGCACACCAAACAGTGACTTTTTGAGGATGTAACGGCGTCTCAGCAATGGCTTGTGGATTATGTTCACTCCAAATGCGACAATTTTGCTTATTGACATACCCATTCAACCAAAAGTGAGCTTCATCGCTGAACAAAATTTTCTTGTGAAAATCGGGATCGGTGGCCATCTCGTTTTGGGCCCATTCACCGAACGTCCGACGCGCTTGATGGTCGTTCGGCTTCAATTCTTGAAATGGCAAACCAAACTGAGCATAAATCAAGTGACAGCTGTCAAAAAGACCATCTACGAAAAAAGTAGTGCCAACTTGAAAACCTAACCTCTAAAAAAAAACACCCTTTAAAAGGCAAACAGATATCTACATATATAAAAAATCTAAACCCGAAATAGCAAACACAAAAATGTGTTATCTCTTTTATGATAATTTCTATACCATTTGTTAATAAATATTTACCGTCGACATGCAAAAAAAACTTTGTTATACCGAAGCGGCGCGTGTATTGACGTCAATGGTTAAAGCCTGCAATCAAATTACCCAGTTGGTGTCAAATTTATGCAGTCGAGTAGAATTTCTACAATTTATAAATTTTTATAGTTTTTAAGCTGGCTTCTCTTTGATTTTGAGTTAAACTAAAATTATTTTAATTCTAATAAAAACCATTTTTTTAATTCAAATTTTGCAGTGAACGATGGGCGCACAACAACAGTGCCGCAATATAACAGCTTGAGCAGCGCATTCTCAACTATTTTCCGACAGGAAGGCTTTCGTGGGCTCTACAAGGGTGTTACACCCAACATCTGGGGCTCAGGTTCCGCTTGGGGTTTCTATTTCATGTTGTAAGTAATGCAATTTTTTTTTATTATCATTTATTGTTATTATCTAAAAATTTAATCTTATACTGTACACAAATTCTTTAGCGAAAGACGTTAAAAAATAATAACAATTAATAAAAAGTACAGTGATTAAAAAAAAAAAACAGAAAGACTTGTACACCAAAGGGTTTTGTATGCAAGATTTAGAAAATTAGATTTATAGAAAAAAACCAAAAACAAAAAATGTAGTTTGGTTTTAATTCTTTTAGTTAGTGGTGTTTAACTTCTTTAATTGAAAAAAAAAAAACAAAAAAAAAAGTTAAATATTCCTCTATAAGTCAGTATTCTGAATTAGTGCCCGGACTCGAAACTCCGGACATGAAATACCAAATGATGGATAAGGGTTTCTTCTAATAGCGGTCGCCCCTCGGCCGGCATGTCAAACCTCCGAGTGTATTTCTACCAAGAAAAAGCTCCTCATCAAAAAAACATCTACCGTTCGGAGGTGGCATAAAACTGAAGGCCTCTTCATATGTGGAAAAACACCACAAATAGCAGGAAGAGCTCGGCCGCCAAACACCAAACAAAAAGGGTGTAACCGCCAATTAGTATCATTATTATAAAATAGTCGCCGTGTTGTTTCCCATAATCAAAAAATTCCGATCAAATTAATACCATCTGCCATTATTATGAATTTATCACCCTAAACAGAACCGATAAACTGTTTCCAACGTAAAAGTGCTCTTTAACTTTTTATCATTTTCTCAAACACCTGACAAAGATAGATTTTTTCGAAGTTTGCTCTTCGACCTCATGTTCTTTTGTACCCTCTGATCAGCTCATCACAGTAGCTCATCCAGACTCAGCTCCCTTATTAAACTCAGGACAGAGCTACGTTGAATTGTGCGAAGGTGCCGTCTGGCTGCAAATGGCCGAGATGTTTCAACCGTATCCGCGCTATAGCGCTGCATTCCAGGAGAAGGTGCATTGGAGGCGTCTATTGGAATTGGTCGACGAGAATCCGTGGACCATATCCCCCGATTATGGGCAGATGACTACGTAGTCTGAAGTGGTCCGTGAGACGGCCCGTGAGCATTTTGTCTGATTGTATCCTCCCGATAAGGGTTTCTCGTGGCGAAGTCCCATTGTTTGGTGACAGCAAACCTCCCTTAGCACTAGCTCTTCACTCCTAGGCTTCTCTTTGGGGAAGGGAAGGGCTCGAGTCCTATTCAAGACGAGGCTGCAGCCTTGTTTGCCACTTAGCCACTTCGTTCCCAGTGTTCCCCTGTGTCGTCCTGGAATTCAAATTAGTCGAATGCAATTGGGCGTACCTATCAGATTCAGTTTCTCGATACACTCAAGAACCAGTCAGGACTTAATCTCATAGAGCCTTGTGTGCCGCCTGACTGTCGCACAGAATGGCAATTCGCTCATTCCGGAAATTTCTGTCTAAGTTTATTTCTGCACATAGACAGATCGGCTGTTGTTGTTGTTGTTGTTGTAGCAGCAGCATAAACATTCCCCATGCATTTGGGAGGAATGCTACTGAACTGACAGTCTTTGGCCAGATATAAATCCGGGTCGTTCCGCTTACGTAGAACCGACTGTCGTGGTAACAGATCGGTATACATCCCCATTTGGATGGAAGATGCTTCTAAAACTACACATCGGCACAGAACGCTTGGTTCTGGGGTTTTATATTCCAGCGTCTATGCCTTCTGGAATTTCGAGCCATCTGTGTACCAGATTACACTCCTGGAGTCTACTGACAAAGATAAATTAACTTGTTCTCGAGGGGCACGGCCAGGTAGTAAAAATCTAAATTTTTTCAAACTAAATCGGCTCTTAACAAAATCATTTTTTTATATCGCCTTAATTTCATTCATTCCACTTTTTTCACTTCAAACCTGCCTACAAATTTTAGAGGTCACAGTAAGTAAATTTTAAATATATCGGGCTTGTGGGAAAACGTAAATGAGTCGATAATGTGGATTATAATATTAAAGGTTAGTTGAGCAAATGCCTCATAATTCTTGAAAACGTCTAAACAAAACGTTTGCTTCAAGCCAAGATGAATCTATTAAAGATGATATCGGGAAATCAGCTGACCTATTTTTTCTCTCGCCGTGTCCATGTCGCTGTCAGCCCAGAATGAAACAAGGCGAATTCATTCTTTGATTTCTACTTTGTCAATACTTTGCTTTGACAATCAAACGTACAGAACATTGTTGTTGGTCTAGTGTCTAAAAAATCGCTATAGAGGTTCCGTTCACTATGGAAAAATTCGATATTATATTTTTATATTTGATTATGCTCTTGTCATATTTTAACAAACATTTACTATATTTCTTTTTTCTTTACTCATTTTAGCTACAACACAATTAAAACCTTCATTCAGGGCGGCAATACGACACAGCCATTGGGCCCCACTTTGCATATGTTGGCCGCTGCCGAATCTGGCGTGCTCACTCTGATGCTTACAAACCCCATTTGGGTGGTAAAGACTCGTTTATGCTTACAATATGGCGCCGAGACTTCAAGTAATAAAGCGATGGAATATCGCGGTATGGTGGATGCGCTGGCGCAGATCTACCGTAATGAGGGCATTCGTGGATTGTATAGGGTATGTTTTGAAATGCATTTCACGGCATGCCGAAGTGAATATTAACTTGTATGTATGTATGTATAATAAAAATCTCAGGGTTTCATCCCCGGCATGTTTGGTGTGTCACATGGAGCTTTGCAGTTTATGACCTATGAAGAGATGAAGAACCATTACAACACATACCGTAAATTGCCGATTGATACCAAATTGGTGAGTATAGTTTTAAACTTGTGGTGTTTTCTTTTCTCACACTGATGTCGCACTCATTCCGCCCTGCACCAGAGCTGTCACAGTTTTATTTGGTTTTTTCAAATTGTTACACTCTGATCAAGCGAATGTGTGGCATTTTCTATCCTCTACAAAAAGTGAGGGTGGTGAGCGTTGTTTAGTTGACTTTTTTTATCTGAGTACAAAAGTTCGTCCAAATATTATAGTTGTACGAAAACTTTGAAGGTTCCAAAGGAAGTATTTTCAAAATGCATCTATGCGTATATTTTTTATTATATTAAATATATTTTTTGTTGAATTTTCCTTGCTCTATTCTCATATGAAATAGAAAACATTTTCGCAATATTTTTGTAATATCGTCGTAAAGGGTATTTCAAAAGACGTGCCTAGAAATGCCATCAGTTAAATGTTCACCATGAGCAGCACGCCTTCTATTGGTATCAGTTTCAGTGACATTTCAGGAACAATAGGTTGTCAGCGTTAAGTTCCAATATACACAGGTTGGGTCTGCCACATTTGATTTAGCTGGAGGCAGCATCATTTCTAATTCAGTCGCTTGCTACAAGACATATGCTGTTTGCAGCTGCCCAGGAGTATATATCTAGAGGCATTTCACTATACACAGCCTGTGACGCGTCCGGTAGCCTACAACGTGGCTTTCATAGAGATAAACTTCCATGTTGCCGTAGAGGACGACCGCGACGAACATGGGAGCCTCTATGACGAATTCACGACATCTGAAGACTCGCTCGCTACTTGGCCGCAGATATAGTCAAAAGCTGCAAATCGACCCCAATGGATTTTTTTTGTATTGGCACTTTGCGGTCCAACTGGCGCGATAGCAAATAATAATTACAAAAATAGTGAACACATCTGCAGCTAAAGTCCCCCATGCGGGCGATTCATTGATGCCTAATTCAGAACGACCGAATATCGATTTTGAAGTTTGTTCCGCAAAACTTTGCGCTACAGCAGCAGTTTTCTCAATAGAAGTCCAGTTTTTAGTTGTTGTTGTATCAGCAAAAACATTATCCACACATGTATGGAGAATGCTGCTGGAGTAACAGTCCTTAGCCGAATATAAATTCGGGTCGTTCCGGTTACGTGGAACCAACTGTCGTGGGAACGAAAGTTTTTGGTCCACCAGCCCTCTTTCTATCCTCGAAAGAACCAGTTTCTTCAAATTTTTTCACCAACCTTTGAATTGTCAACTCATTCGGATGATTGTTTTCACCAAAACATCACGTATTTTGCGTTATGTTGTTCTTAAAGATCGACCATCTTCTTAATAAGCTCCAATAATTTGAATGTCTACTTTTTACATCGTCCCCTTAGTATTAAAATAGCCTATAAATTTTTTGATGTTTTGAGAAAATGAATTTCAAACTTTTTGTCGAAAGTAGCTCTCACTCAAATCTCGTTATGTCTGTAAATATTTATTATTTTTTGACTGCCGTTTTGATCCACTTTGTGGAACTAGAATTTGACAAAATTTTGACCACATATAAAATGGACGATGGAGAATCCAAAAATTCAATAAAAAAATAATAGCCTATGAGCACATAGGCTATTGTTATACTAAGGGGACGACATCTACAAATGTCAAAGAGAACATAAAAAAGGTATCGTCTAGAATTATTCACTACTGGCATCTAGGGGTCACTTTGGAAAGCGTCTTTATAATGAGGTGATATTTTTTCCGAGAACAGAAAACCTGATTAAATTAGCAAATAATTTGTTATATATAACATATGTATATATATGTATGTAGTAGGTAGTAGTAGTATTCGTAAGTTTTCATTTTTGTGTTTTGATAGTCGCAAACAATTTTCATTTTCCACTGCCGCCATATTTTGAAGGCCGTTCTACTATTTGCAATACTCTCGAATATTTGCTAGTTTGTATTTTATTCATATAGTCAGTATACTGAAATACTACAATTATATGCATATATACACCCGCACAAGAGTCACATGACATTTGCATGGGCTACACGCGCCTCTGCCGTTCTTCATTCTTAAATATAAGATCAGCAATTTTTTGGCCGCAATCCAAATAATACAGGTAATGTGCGCTATTGCAGAATATGACAGAAACGCAACGTCGCCGGCAAGCGCTGACCGAAAAAAAAAGAATTTTTGAAAATTCTGGACCTTGTTGTAACCCCTTAAGTAAGAGCGTAAATTTTTCCATACTTGAGTGTGTGCCCTACCTATTATAAAGTCAGATATGCATCATGTGCCACTAGTTCTTGAACTTGAACTTTATGATTATGCTAAAACTGGTAATTTTAATTTAAATTTTTCGTTTAATTTTAAGTTTTGCGATCTTTTGAAACTGAATAATCTTTTGCTGAACATTAACTGGGATTCCTTGTTTCATCATCTTGACGTTTCTAAGTGTTTCGACATTTTTAGAACTACGGTGGTAGATGTTTGTAAAAGTGTTATTCCTTTGGTAACAAAAAAAACAAAAAAAAAAAACAATTTAAAGTACCCTGGCACAATGCTGCATTGATTAAACTTTGAAATAAGAAAACCAAATTTCTCCATAAATTCAAAAATGTAAAAATTCAATTTGCTCTGTATAAAAAATTCAAAAATGTAAAAATTCAACTTTCTTTGCTCTGTATAAAAAATTCAAAAAATGCAAAAATTCAACTTTATTTGCTCTGTATAAAGTAAGGCGCATTCATTAAAGGTGGTGGCACTAGACCAACAACAATGTTCTGTACATTTGATTATCAAAGCAAAGTAGAAAACTACGAATGAATTCGCCTTGTTTCATTCTGAGCTCACATCTTTAATAGATTCGCCTTGTTATAAAGAGTATGATAAAAAAATTCGTCTGTTTAGATAAATTTTTATACAGCAACTACGTTTTTAAATTCGAAGAAAGTTTAAAATCTAATTCAAAAGCGTTTTGTTTCCAATATTCCGTTCGTTCTTTTTTTCGGTAACGGTAAAGCTGCTGCTAATACTCCTGCTGATACCGCAAAACTCTTTGCTGTGTACTTTAAGTCCAATTTTGCATCGGCCTCCGACAGTGATGAAAATGTTTCCTTCGATATGCAACCATCTATTGATTTGGGCAAGCTAGTATTGTCCACGGAAGATGTCTTTCGAGGCATTACTCGACTTAAGCCCTCTTCAAAAACCGATGTTGATGCTTTGTCTGCGGTGTTATTCAAGTAGTGCGATTCTTTAATATACCCTCTGTTGGTTTTGTCGTTTTGCAACGTTTCAACTCTTTTACTTTTAATGCGATTTCACTAAACTTGAGGTTAAAGGTTGAAAAAATCCGCGTTTAATGCTTTCGCAAAGCTCAAAAAATGTAACAAAGTGGTTGTTATTGTTGTTGTTGAGGTTGAGTATATGTACTTAAATAATTTTAATTGGCCTCGGTAGTCGAGCGTGAGTGCACTAGCTTGCCATCCCAGAGGTTGTGGGTTCGAATCCCACGTAAAGAACGGTCCTCGCACTTTTCCAAACTTACCTACGTTCTTAGTTTCTAAAAAAAAATCTTTCCTCAAAAACCTTATCCTTCCAATCCTTACTCCCATACAAAAGTCAGCGCATTACTTGCATTGTGGTTGCTAAAACAAGCAAAAAAAAAAACAAAGACACACTTACACATTCATCAAGGCGGTAATAGCGCAGACACACAAAATTTAGCGAAGTCCTCAACCATCTGTGTGTTCCTTCTGGCAGAAAAATACGAAACACAGATGGCGCTCCAAGCAATAAGAAGGCGTTGTTCCTAAGCAATGGCAGGTGGGAATTCCCACTACTTAGGACTGATAGCGGCAGGTTAATCACCTGGCCAGTCAGAAACCAAATAGATTAACGAAACCTACGCAAGATTGAGTTTTGCCGTTGCCCTATGCTCTCGAGTGGAGTGAACAAGGGGAAAAAAGTATTAATTAGCGACTAGCGCCGTTTTATTACCACTATTATCGTGTGAAGTCAGATCCGTTTCGTGAGATCCAGATATATCAGCAAATTTTAGTCTGAGATTTCATTAATTTGCTGTAGGAAAGATTTACCCAAAGAGCGAAGTCTTGTTCTGGCTAAACCTGGACATTCGCATAAATAGTGGAAAATACTTTCTTTCACCTCCTCCGCCTGACAGCTTCTGCAGTTGTGATTGAAAGGACGGTTGAGTCTGGCTGGGGATCATCCAATGACCTGTAAGGGTTGCAAGGAAGGTTTGAGTCTGGCTGCATGATCCCTTACCTTCCAAGCATTTCTAGTTCCTTTCTACACTGTGAAACTTGTTTGGATGAAATGGAGTTGGAGCCTAAGGCCTTGATAGCTGCTTGATTGTCTGAAAAGATAGCTACCCTTGCACCAATTTCTTGGTAGTGTTTCAGTGATTTACAACAACATATAACAAAGTATAAATTAAAACTCTCAGCGGCAAAAGCAATTCTTTGCTTCTAAGAATTGCGTTTTTCTTAGTATTGTATTTTTAAATTATGATAAAAAATATTGAATTGTATTTTCATGCACTCACTTAATCACACATCCATATCTGTTTTCAGGCCACTTCGGAGTATTTAGCATTCGCTGCCATATCGAAGCTGATCGCTGCTGCAGCTACATATCCCTATCAGGTGATACGTGCACGCCTGCAGGATCACCATCTTAACTACAACGGTTCATGGGATTGTATTAAGCAAACATGGAGGTACGAACGTATGCGTGGTTTTTATAAGGGCCTCGTACCATATTTAGTACATGTCACCCCGAATATTTGTATGGTCATGCTCATTTGGGAGAAATTGACCAATTAGAATTATAACTAGAAAGAAATAAAAAAAAGAAAAAAATAGAAGCGGAAAGGTAGTGACAGTACGCAAGCAAAAGTTAGTAAACATAAAAGTAAGACCATTGTGTGCACAGCGATTTTCCATTATCCAAGACGTGCATAAAATTAAACAATCGAATATTCAAGAAAAAATTTCCATTATAGATTTAGTGATTGCTTACGGCATTTTATTAAGAAATATAACTAAGTAATTGCTAATTGATGTTATTACAAAAAAAATAAAGAGAGGAATGAGAAATGTGTGACGCCAGCTGTTAGCTGTAAGAGAGTACAATAATTTGCAATATGAGGCAGAGCAAAGCCGCCGCGCATATGTGCATGGAATTAGCAGAGAGCGAAGGAAAAGGAAAACGAAAGTGCTTTTAGCTGTAAAAAAATGTATGCATCTGTTGCACTAGATAAATATGTATGTTGAAGAGAAGTGAATCAACTGCTGCGTTTCGAAAACTTAATTTATTTCTACTTAGTGCTTTAGTTTACTTTTGGATTTTTAATTTTAGTTTTTTGATTTTAATTTTTTAATTTTAATTTTAATTTTTAATTTAATTTTTTTTTAATTTTAATTTTAATTTTTAGTTTTTAATTTTACTTTTTAATTTAATACTCGACTTTTAAATTCTCTATTTTTATATAACTTTCTATTTAATTTAATTTTAAGTTTAATATTCCAGTAGTTTGTAGTTATGCTTAATTTTCAACGTTAGCTGTTAAGTGTCTTCATACTGGCATTATCAAAAAAAAAAAAAAAAAATTTTTTATAATTATTCTCACCTCTGTCTGCCAAATTGTGCAACGTAATTTAGTTTAGCGCATACGAGAATTTATTATAATAAAATCAAAATAGTTTATTTTAAATTCTTGTCAAGTTAGAAAAAATTATGCAGCATTAATTTTTTGAAAGTTTATATCGAAAGAAAATGAAAAAAATGTGTTATTGGAAAATGTGATACGAAATTTTTGAATTGAAAACGAATTGAATTGGCGAATCAGTGAGAAATGTATTAGTAATTGGCGAAATATGAAATCAAAAAAAAAAAAAAAAAAAAAATCCAAAAACATCATGACGATTTACCCTAATAAGTAATATCTATCATAAATAAGCCGCTTCAAGTATTTTAAAATATTTTAGCTAATGTTTGGTATTTACGAATTTCGTATATGAAATGTCGTAGCTTGGGAAGCAACAACAAGCAGTAAACATCACTCAAGCGTTGGAAATTTTAGTACGTAAGCTGCGGCCTCGTTCATACATATATACATACATATACAAATAAGCTGGCAAATGTATCTTTTTACTAATATTTATGCACACACTTAACCGATTTAAAACCAAGTACATAGAAAGTAAGAATCTTGCACAATAAAAGCTATGCAATTGGAATGTCCGCAAATGTATGCAAGCAGAAAAGTAGCAAATTACTTGCAGTCCGTTGAAAATTAACTTAGATTACAAGAAAAAATAAATTTAGCAACTAGTTTTTAGCTATTAATTCATTTGGCAAAAAGATTCTTCATAACTTTTCATGTAAAACAGTACATATGTATATGTAATGTTATGCATATTACAAATGAACAAAAAACAAAAAAAAAATCAAGAAAAAAACAAGAAAAAAAAAATTAAAATATCAAATATCAGCAGCTTTTATGATGAAAGCCTAATTAAATCTGTCAAGAAGGTGGTAAACATTATTCTCAAAGCGTTAAAATTGTCTTATTAACTTTTGATATGTAGAAGCAGAAGCGAAACGTAACGGTTTTCAAAACTTATTGGGTACTCGCATAGTAAGTGCCATTATTAACTCTCGTCTGTTGTTATATGCCGCCTGGGGCTAGCCTTGAGTGTGTGATCGGACTTGTTCGCAAAACTATAACATGCTTTTGGTCACATACCCATGCCCGAAGGGCTTCCACTAAACTAAAACCAAAAACCGAAAATCAAAATCGAAAATACAAAAAACCGAAAACCAAAAACGAAAAACCAAAAATCCAAAATCCAAAAAAAAGTAAGCAGCTCACGAAAAAAGTAAGTAGTGTGCACGTGCTTGAACTCGCTCGTAGCTTTAATGTCTCGCAATTGCGTAAAGAGTAAGATTTGAATTTTTATATGTACTCGTATAATTGCAAAATAATTTCATAAAGTAAGTCTTAAACAGTTTTGCAGAATCTATTTGCTAATTGAATGAAAAGTCGTATTTTTATAAAAAATACTTGCACGTTCGCTGTGGAGGTAAGCGCCTTTGTACACCATCAATTAATTAATCTTCGCATTTTATTTTTTTTTCCCCCAACTCATTACAGATTTGAGGGCCCGCGTGGCTTCTACAAGGGTATGCAAGCCAGTTTGACGCGTGTGGTGCCAGCAACTATGATAACATTTGTCATGTACGAGAATGTTTCGCATTATTTGCTGCATAGGCCCAAGGCCATCGATATATGAGATCTCATCAACCAGAAGAAGAAGAAAAAAGACGAACAGCAGCCAAAGAATGAACAAATTCCTACGCTTTAAATGGCTTTAAGTGGCTTTAAATGGCTTTAAGTGGCTTTAAATATACTTGTGTTTATCAGTTTTTAGTTGTATTTGCGTATTATTACCTAAAATAAGTTCATTAGCTTAAACAATCTTTGCATATATTCCACTATCATTTACTAATTTTAAGCGCATATTCCATACCGACGTCGTCGTCGCCGTACAATGTGCCCGAATGGCTTGGTCCGATTACCCGTTAAAAATTTTAGTTACGTTCTATTAAATTTTTCTTTGTGTGATTTACACAAGGTTTGTTTTTTTCTTTGCTTTTTTTGTTTTTGGTTTGTTTGCTAAATTAACAAACCATGCCATTGCCTTACGCTTATCGGCTTATCGTAGAACTTTTTTGTAAATCTCTGATACAAGTAAGTGTTAAGTTTTATTTTAGAAATAAAGATTTAGTTGTGAATTGTGATAACATGAAAACCAAATGTATTCTGCTTTCTTTCCGCTTCGAAGCGTTTAGTGCTCGAATGTGACAGTCGCTACACAACATTCCATTCGTTATTTTGCAGTTTCCTAACAGCTGAGTATGTTAAATGTTAATTACAGAGAATGTTAACTAAAGAATGTTAAATGTTAAATGATAATTAACATTCTCTTATTCATTCTCTTATTCATTAACATTATATAATTAACATTCTCTGCTAACAGTCTGTTTAACATTTTTGTGGCTGTAAATTTACACTGTTAAAATGCCGCGGTGAAAATGGAGAATGTTAATGACATTCTCTGGTGAAAATGTTGCCAACCCTGTTAGCGGCCAACGAGGGACGGTTCCCAATTTGCATGGTAGCGGCCTTACATCTTTTTGCGCCTAAAGATATGTTACATCTATACTTTATTCGCTGTAATTACGCTTAAATGTGGGCAGTGGAAACGAGAGATATATGGGTCGATTTTAAGTGCAACGCTTTTGAGGGATTTCGGAGCAATCTCATTTTAACTCCTGCAAAAGATCTAATTTTACTTAGTGTATACGAGGTGTGTTCAAAAAATAAGGTGAATTTGCAAATTTCGCGGGCTACGTACATTCGACTTTCGATTATTATTTTTTTTATGTTGGTAGACTCGTCTCGAAGATATGTTCACGGTTTTATCAATTTATGTTTACCAATCTCTAGTTTGTTAGTGAGAGGCATAAATAAGACAAGTGTTTTGCGTGTTCCGCGATTTTCTGCTATCGAAAAAAATGGATCAAAGAAGTCGCATCAAATTTTGTGTAAAAAATGGAATTAAGTGCTCACAAACACTTCAAATGTTAACAGTGGCATACGATGAGTGTACTCTGAGTCAAAAAAATATTTACAAGTGGTGCAAACTTTTCACAGAAGGTCGAGAAGATGTGAATGACGATGCTCGCTCTGGACGCCCCAGCACATCAACAACCGATGAAAATGTTGAGAAAGTGAAGAAAATTTTTACGGAGAATCGTGGAATCACAATTAGAGAAGTTGCTGAGGATGTCATGCAATCGTTTCGGAAATTTTGGTCATAAAGCGTGTGGCAGCGAAGTTCTTTCCAAAATTGCTGAATTTTGACCAAAAACAACGTCGCATCGCTCAGGAATTGTTGAATGACGTCAACGGCGACCCCCAGATTAGCTTAAAAGGGTCATAACTGGTGACGAATTATGGGTATATGGCTAAGACATCGAAAATAAAGTCACATCGGCTCAATGAAAGAGTCCAGGAGAGCCCAGACCAAAAAAAGCACGCCAAGTTCGATCAAATGTCAAAGTTTTGCTCACTGTTTTCTTCGATTACTATGGCGTAGTGCATCAGGAGTTCATAGCACAAGGATGTACGGTAAATAAGGAGTATTACGTTGAAGTTATGCGCCGTTTGCGTGAAGCAATACGAAAAAACGCCCAGAGTTGTGGAAAAAAATTCATGGTTTTTGCTCACTAATGATGCCTCAGCCACCGTATTCACCAGACTCGGTCCCCTGCCACTTTTTCCTGTTCCTAAGATTGAAGTGACGCATGAAAGGACGGCGTTTTGCGACGATTGAGGAGATATTATAAAAACCGAATTGCTGTGAGAGCTCAAGGACATACCAAAAAGTGCATATCAGAACTATTTCGAGGTTTGGAAAAAACGCTAACACAAGTGTATTATGTCTTAGGGGAGATAAAAAAGAAATTGACGAATATGAATATTTTTAAGAAAAATGAAAATTTACCTTATTTTTTGAACACACCTCGTATGGTTTATCTTTGGCTGCTGGACGATGCTACGACTACTTTGATTATTTCTGTGATTTTATCAACATTTTCGATATTGTCGACCTTTTTTTTTAACATCAAAAATTCCTGAACGGAATCGGCGAAACCAAAATTGCGCGTAGTTAGCTTTTACAGTATCGGCACCATAAGCACCATTCACAATTTCAGTCGGTCAGGCCTACCTTGTATTTTCGCCTTTATCAAAGAAAAAGTGTAAAATGTACCGAATTTTCGCTTTGTTGACTTCCCTTGTTAACACCCTGTAACTCACTACGGAGTGGAACAAACAAAAAACAGCAAACGAATTTCTTTAGTGTGAAATGCCGCCTTTACAACGAGCATAAAATTTTAATTGTTTGATCGATACTCTACGAGACGAGATGTCCATCACTATAGCCATCTATCAAGAAAATAATGCATTTCTTTTTGCCCAATCTAATATTTTAATATATCATCAGATTAATATTATTAACACTAGATTTACCAGACCAGTCATTTTGATTCAAAATTCCTACTACATAAAACATTTGCTTTCCGAAATGATGTTATGACTTTTGTATCTGTAAATAGAAAATACGTCTAATGAACTCAATGTTCGTTATTGGCATTTATGCCAGTACTAGTCAAAATGACTGGTGCATGTTTCAATGAAGAAATGCATGATTTTGGAAGAATCATGAGACCGATGCAGTACATACACGCATAGCGCCCCATGCGTCTTTCGTTCGTTCCGTTATCGACCTTGAGCTGATTGACAACCATATTTTGGAACATATAAGAACCTGTACAGAGCCTCTCGAGTTTTGTGGAAAAACTGGGCAATTACGTAACCAAGATTGAACGCATAATTTTTCTCCAGTACTATGAGTAGACGTGATTTTACTGAGATTCTGGGATACATTTCGACAAATTCACTTTAGTTTCAGCAGTTTGGGACAAATTTATTGAAAACAGTCAAAATTACTTCAAACCGGGAGCTTATATTGCCGTAGATAAGCTCCAACTTTTTTCAACGAAGGCCATATGCAGATTTACCCAGTATATGCCAAACAAACCCTATACATTTGGTATACAATTTTGGCTGGCATCTGATGTAGAGACGAAATATGTGGTAAATAGCTTTTCGTATTTAGGAAAAGACGAGGCTCGAAATGCATCACCCATCCTAAGCGAATTTGTCGCAATGAACACACAGCCAGTGAGCATCACCTACTGGTATCCTGCCCTGAGTTTGCTTCGCAAATACATCACTACTTCAGCAACAGAGATCCTCTTTAACTTTTAAAAGATGCCACTGAAGGTAACATAAAGAAATTTACACACTTCTAAAGGAACCCCGACCTATTCCGTCGTATCTGATTCAACACACATCGCCAACCAGCCGAAACCCTCTGCTGCTAGCGCTGTATTTTCTTGAGTTTACTAATAATTTTATTATCATGTAAGTTTTAAAATAAAAAAATAAAATAAAAAGTAAATATATTTCGTTGCTTGGAACATACGCGCCAACAAGAGGGAACTGCCGAAAATTTGTAAACTGAAAAAAGGCAGCATGACACTTTTCTCAACGTTGTTGTACCAATCCAAGATAAGAGCAATCCATTATAAGAGCAAACCTAATAAAAAAGTACTCATACTGAACTGTTTTATGAAGCTGCTAAGAAATTACCTGAAACTGTATCGTTTTATAATAGAACTAAATTTGGCGTCGATGTCACTGATCAAATGGGACGAAAATATACGGTGAAATCAGATTCCAGAAGGTGGCCACTTCAAGCCTTTTTCAAAATTTTATATTTAGCTAGATAGTGTACAAAAACACAGGAGAAAATATCTCACGGAAAGACTTCCTGTTTAGATTAGCAGAAGAACTTGCTCAGAATTTCAGATTTAAGGCAAAAACCCAACGAAGCTGATATATCAACTAAAAGTGCCACGGTTGCTGTACGCAAATGGTGTCAAATAAGATATTGCAATAACAATAAGACCACAAATATTTCCAATGCATGCAAAAAAAGTATATGCGGAAAGTGTGCACAAAGCAAAATCTACCTACACATGTAGAAATTGTGACCGACACCTGAAACCTGCAACCTGCAACTTCACCAATGGTGTGAGTAAGCTCTGGCCCACCGTAAGGTCCCTGTCGAACGCCACAAAGCACAACGATAAGATGGCCATCACCTTTAACGGTTGCAATTCGTCGAACCCGAAGAAATGCGCGAGGTATTTTAGCCGACAATTCACACTGCATCCTCCGGCCGACAGATCTAAGCCTCGTGCCACCAGACGGCTGCACAAACTGGCGAACGACAGTGCGCCACTTACTTTCTTCTGTGACAAGGTTCAGGGGGTCATCAAGTAAACCAAATTATCTATACTATTGGCCCTTACGGACTAAACATACTGATGCAGAAGCACCTGGGTCCATTGGGAGTAGGATTTCTCACAAGGGGTTTCAATCTGTCCCTTGGTCATTCTCATTATTACTGACAAGTGAAAAGCTAGTGACTAGTGACACGCAGTGGATAAAGCTCCAGACTTGCCAAAACACTGCTATTCGGACAGCGACAGGTTGCCTCCGATGCCGATGTCCCCTCTTCAACACCTACACAACGTGGCACAGATGCTCCAGGTAATGGAGCACAATAAACTACTTAGCAAACAGTTTATGCGTGAATGCTACCGCAGGTTTCAACCTTGCAGACACCTGCTTGAGCCAGAGCCACCTCCAAGGCACGCGTCAAAAAGAACCGACAACTAATGGACCAGACAGTGTTAAGACAGACAATAAACAACATTCATTGCGAGACCGTCACCACCTTTCTAAGCACCCGACCACCGAATGGCGTAATCGGAGTCCAACCACCACCCATTGCAGACGAAGAGCTTCAACTTCCTCGAGAGTCCCGCGTAACATTGGTACAATTACGTTCTGGATATTGTAGCAGGTTAAATTCCTACTTATCCAGAATTAATCTCAATGTACTAAACATATGTCCGGTATGTAAAGGCACCCCGCAGGACACCAACCACCTTTTTGATATGCCCCATCAAACCCATTCATCTAACACCCCTCTCCCTCTGGACCCAATCAGCCGACACAGCAAGTTTCCGGGGCCTACCTTTAGATGAGCCAGACGAAGACGACCGGTGATTTACGCTACACTGACAGGGCTTGTATTACTACTACAACAATAACAACCGTCAAACTGGAATGACAATCTGTAATGTTGACAATGTCTAGAAAATCCCTTTATTTATTACAATTAATATGGCTCACTTTTTTTTAGTCTTTTAAGTAACTGCAAAGCTGATGAGGTCGCGAGAGCTGGAGCTGCGCAATCAAATGTTAGTAACTTACGCGCAATCCACATTCCGCTCTCAACATGTAAAATGATCATTGATCGAGAATTTCACAGCATTGCTGATCGGAGGATGCGAGTGGAAACTACTTGCGTTACGACCAGACAAATCTGGCCATCCTACAATCTGAAACAGAAAAAACCCTTATAAGTCTATCGAAACACGAACTAAGGCATAGGTATAATATCTCTTATCACCGGCCACTGCCTTTTGGGCACTCACGCACGTCAGCTCGGGGTTCCTCAAAACGACCTGTGCAGATACTGCGAGGACGAAGATGAGGAAGTATCGAGCAGGCATTTGCTGTGCAGTTGTCCCGGCCTAGCCAGAAGTCGACTCGCTCTTCTACGCTCTCCAACAATTGACAATCTTTCAGTACTCTCGGACCTGAAAATCGAATCTCTCATAAAATTCTCGAAACGAATTAATATCTTGGACCAAAATCTATAGTAAAAAACTCGGTTAGGTGGGGAAATCATATAATATAATGAACTCTAGGGCAACACAACGGACCCAACTTGCGGTCTATGTGGCACTCCGATGCGGGGTCACCCTTAAACCAACCAACCAAGAATGAATAAGGATTGGAAGTCACAATAAGCATTTCTTCTATAAACCAGTCATTTTGACTGGTTTTGGTGGAAATAGGTACATATAGCTGGTAAAAGTAGTGTTAATATTTTTTTGATAGCGCGTTTCATGGGCACATCGTACCTACATTTCATGAAATGACCAGCTGGGTTTACAAATTATGCTTCTGACCGAATTTAACTGTTTTGAAAATTCACCACAGGTGTCTGTAAAGAACTCCAAGCGTGTCTTGTCTCTACAGCATTCGCGCTCACTTAACTTTTCCAACCAATCAATTTAAAGTCCAACCACACAGCTGTTAACTTAACTGAACAATCAAATCCAATTTATTAGATGGCGCGTCAAGGCATTCATCCACCGCCAATTTAAACCAGTTCAGTCGGCATGACATTGATTGCGCTTACTTTTGCCAACTGCTGCAGATTTTCCGCCGCTGCTGCAATGCCAAGTCGATCACCTTCCGGTTGCTTGGTCGCTGAAAACGAACGCAACGACAATAACAACACCACCGGCCGAGAGTAGCATTTTAAGAGATTTTTAAATAAAAAAAAATTAAAAGTGTGTTTTACTTTCATTTTTGTAATCACAAAGTCGCAACAACATAATTTGAAATTGAACGTTGATTAAAATACTATCAGTGTTACATATACAATGTAAAATCGAAACAAAAACAAAACAATTTATATAAATAAGAAAATAAGTTAATTGCCGTTGTAAAAGTTGTTATACAACTATTTTTTGCTACGATCTAAGCGCAGTGTGGATTTCAGATGCCTGCTCTTATTGCAATAAATCTGTAAACTTGTATGTATGTATGTATGTGCATCTTTGTAATATACTCGAATATGTATGTATGCATGTGCAGTGTGTACTGTGGGAATTGTATGACAATTGACGGCGCAACAACATGCCTACATACCTACACACATACGTACATACATACACGTATAGGTACGGATGTACGAAGCGTATGAGTGATATTGTCTCGTACAAATGCGGATGTGTAGGCATCTACGTGCAAATGCGATTATGATATGTGAGGTACATATACATATATGCATGTATATACTACAGAAATTGAGAAGAATAATATCAAATCAAATCAATATCATTTTATTTTTCGCACAACTATCCGGTATTTTGCTCGCTTTCGCACGCTAGTCAATCGTGCCTCTGGTTCATTATTTATCAATTTGAAAATTCAATGCACAATTTCGATATCACTTAGAGCGAATATTTACATATATACGTACATACAGCTTTGGACAGAGAAATAGCGCATTTGAAATTGAATCTCAATACCAGTTGCACAACAAAAGTTATGGTAAATGAGAAATTTACCAAAAGTATAGAGTGCACCACGGGAATACGACAAGGGGATCCATTAAGCCCACAACTTTTTAGTTTCATCATGGATAAAATTATTTTTGAAGTTAACCAACTACAAGATTACAAACTAAACAATCAAAAGATAACAATTATTTGCTATGCAGACGATGCAGTTTTAATTGCTGATAGTTGCTGATAATCTTCAAAGGCTCTTGCACCGTTTCGTTACTAATGGCTTGAAATTTAATATTGAAGTTTCAACTAGAAAAACAAAATCAATAGTAATATCTAAGGAACCAATAAGGTGTAAAGTGGAAATTAACCAGAATATTATAGAACAAGTAATGCAATTCAAGTATTTGGGAATAGATATATCGAGTGATCGGGATATCATCACAGAAATGAGAGAAAGATGTTCAAATGGTGCAAAAATATCAGGATTTTTGCGAGATATTATATGGAAGAACAAATACATGAATGTGGAAAGCAAAACGCATGTGTATACAACAAACGTAAGACCGATATTAACCGAAACAATTCTTACGCTCTACAGCGAGATGGGACTGCTAAATAGAAACCATGATATAATATTAGAATCCAGACGAACACTTACGACATTGTCAAATTTATTAGATCAAGAAGACGGGCATAGAATGAGCATGTTTCAAGAGCCTTCAACAACCGATTAAACCGATAACTCAGGAAAGATTTCCATTGCAATGCATTTTAATTTTTTCGTTTTGGATGATTCTGTTGCGAATAGTGATGTACACCGCAAAGACTTTTTTAAAGGTACCTTAGGAGATTCATTGTCACTCGCTCAATTTCCAATATCTTGCAATGAAAATTTAGGCAAATATTGTTGAAATGGTCGAATTTGACTGCAGAAACTAACACAAGCACTAACAAACGGAAGGCAATGTATTAACATCAGAGAATTTCATTGACATTCTCTATTAACATCACCACCCCCTTAACAGCTAATGTTTCAGTCAGAATTGCTGGCAGAAATGTTACAGTAATTTTTAAACTAACTCGGGGCGAAAAATGTATGCGCAAAAATATGATAAAAAAGTTATTTTGTGTATTGAGAAAAATTAAAATTTTGAGAAAAAACATACACTCATTGACTGTAAGGTACGTTCAGATATTCAGATATCCACAAAAATTAATCAATCGTTCACGTATGGCAGTACAGCTACAAAATGGACAATCAGCTGTTAATACTGTTTTGAAAGGTTTTTCTTCATAGAAATTGGCTTGGTGGAATATTTTGGGGTTTTTGTTTGTTTAATTATTATTAACGAAGTGAGTAGTCATAGAAGATTTACCCCGATCTGATCGCCCATCAACGTCTTCAACGGATGAAAACGTCGACCAAAACTAAAAGTCAAGGAAAAGCTGCTGGAAAACTATCATTTAAGTTTGAGGGAGGTAGCTCGTAACCTTAGCATGTCTCACGAATCAACTCGCAACATTTTACATCATCAATTGGGCATGAGACGCGTGGCTGCTCGACTCGTTCCAAGAGAGTTGAAATTTTTTCAAAAAATTCGTCGGAAGAAGGGGACTGAAGTCATGCATGAGCAAGTGAGTTCGGACCCAACGTTTATCCAGAGCAACATAGCAGGTGATGAGACGTGGGTACATGAGTTTGACATGCAAACCAGTCAACCAGTTAACAGGCGGCTGAATGGCGCTCTCCACATGAGCCGAAACCCAAAAAACCACGTCAAAGTCGGTGAAAAGTGAAAGTCATGCTACTCGTTTTCTTTGATGGTCGTGGTGTTGAGCACTCGGAATTCGTTCCAAATGGTTCCACGGTAAATAAAGAATATTATTTGGAAGTTATGCGACGTTTGAGAGAGAATTTGCATAGGAAACGGCCCAGTTTGTGGAAAGGAAACTCGTGGATCTTGCACCATGATAACGCACTTTCTCACAAGGCTCATATTGTGAACACTTCTTTGACCAAAAACTTGATAAATAATATCGAACAACCACCGTATTCCTCGGATCTAGCCCCTTGTGACTTTTTTCGTTTTCCCAAAACTTAAATTGCCACTCCGCGGTGTCGATAGAGGCTATTAAGGAGAATTCGCTGAAGGAGCTTAAGAAGATCTCTTCAAACGTGTTTCAAAGGTGCTTTGATGACTGGACCAATCGTTGGCGTATGTGAATTGCCTCGAATGGAGCCTCTTTTGAAGGCGACAAAATAAATTTTACTGATTAAATAATTATTTTGCGTTTTATTGAACAATTTCCGGTACTTTTTTGACAGAATGTATGCCTACAAACCTCTTTCTTTGTCTGCGCTCATTTTTTTTTAGATTTTACTTTGACGTTTCTCCTTATATTCGTAATAATAATTATCGATAACACAGAAAACGCAGGCTTGTACGGAAAAAGTATCTTTATCTAAGATTATTTTATGTGCTCGAATTTCGGGAGAGAAATTTTATATGGAAAATCTCATTTTTTAATTACTTTCATGCGAAAATTGTCTTTGATAAAATTCAAATACAAATACAAAATTAGTTAGAAAAAATTATTTAAGGGGCTAGGGGTAGTCAGAAGTTTTACAAAAAATTGATGTTTTTTTGTATTTTCTTAAAGTATTATATCTTAAAAATATTGTGTGAAAATTTGAAGTGAATCGGACAAATACTTTTTGAGTTATTCAATAATTAACAAAGGGTGCTCGAGCGCTCCGGAGCGTTCGCAAGACTTTAAATGCGTTTTTCTCAAAACTATGTTTTTTGAACTGGTGATCACTGTAACTTAAAACCGCCTGGTATATTTCAATAAAATTTATACTGCTTTTGAAAAACATAAAAAAACTCGTGCTTGATCGAAGGATTTTGTTTTTTTTTAATTCCATTTTTTTAAACAATTAATTGTCGGTTTTATTTTCTAAAATAATTTTGAAAAACACAAAACAAAAAGCTTCGATCAGCCACATGTTTATCTATTAATAAAACTAATTTCTTTTGCCCGATTGATTTCAGATGAATCTCCAAGGAATTGGGCTCCACAGAACGGGCTCCACACAAACAGCGATAACTTTTACAATTATTGATTGTTTTTTTTTGTTGAAGTTTCGCTAAAGTCAAGTCGAAACATGATGTATTAATGCTATGTTTTAATTGTTGTAAAATAAAGCAATTGAATAGCAAAAAAAAATTATTGAAAATCTTCATTTTTCCGGGCCTCTGACTACCCCTAACCCCTTCACAAATTTTATGAAAATTAAATAATATTTTTTTCCGAAAATTTCAAATTTGACATATTTTTGTTCGAAAATTTTATGAATTGCTTACTGGGTATGTTAGAATATAAAGAGATCCCACATCTATGTAAATGCACGAAACTCGATAAAAAATTAGAGAGCTTACTACGGCATCCAACAACAAACGCTCACAAAATGCGACATGCAAAGTGATGTTAAACACACGCGCACTTCCACCTAACCTCAGCTAGACGTTAGTGCATATATATATATATTAAAGTACATATATACGTACATATGCATACGTATGTATGTTGAACAAAAAAGCGATACTATTTTCATGGCGCTCATGTAAGTATTATATGAATTTCGAATTGATTTACTGGGTTTCGATGTATGCAACCTAGCATACATACATATATTTATATATACTTACAGATGTATCTGTATACTGCCATTGTTAGTTGCAACGAATCTGGTCATATTATGCACAGCACTTAAATTCGTTTACTTGTATTACGGTTATTGTGTAAGCAGATACCTTTGAGCCACTACTGCGCCAAAAACCCAGCTGGTTTCATTTAAAGACTCCGCTGCTGGCTAATTTCCGATGCAATGGTGCAAGACTCGCAAAGTGAAAGGGTTGAGTTTGGGTTGCCACTTTACCACTGCAGCCAGCTGGTCTGCTCAATAGTTACTCTCTTTAACTTTTGATGAGCCACTTATGTTATGCCTAATATCCATACACATGCATGCGCACACAACTATGCGATTATGTGCTCAGTGAGACTAACGGAGAAAAATTAACGAAAATAAAGACACGAATAATATTTTGGCAATCAGGTGATTAATATTATGCTTTTTTGGGAATTACAACCCTGCTGGAATTTAATGACTTGGGCTTAATTGTACTTAGTTAAAGAAATAAAATTTTTTAAGCAAAAGCTGAATTGAAGATGTAAATATAATAATGCATTCACGAGAAACTTTCACTAACATTTTTTCTACCAAATTTAGTAGCTGCCAAGCAATATGGATTGATTATGGATGTTCATTTTCGAAACATTTTCGGATAATCTTCAGGTGCGCAACTAAGTTCCCGCTGTTTGTCAATAGATGCCGCCAGCAGTGAGTGCTAGTCGATTCTAACATAACCTAAACGTCATAAACCAAGCTAAGACATATGGTAAACCAACTGCTTCGAGATATTAGTGATTTTGTTTTGGTATCATATACTTTTGGTTTTGCGAAAATGTCTGATTTTGTGCCGAATAATCGCCATTTGCGGGATGTGTTGATTTTCCCCCTTTCATTCGAAAAAACGGCGGCTGAAGCGCATCGAGAGCTATAAAAAGTTTATGGAGATGCTGCTTTAAGTGAGACAACGTGCCGAGATTGGTTCCGTCGCTGACGATGTTGACGACCGTCCGCGTGCCGCGTGAAGGAAGGCCAAAAACCTTCGAAGTCGCTGAATTGGAGGCATTGCTCAATAAGGATCCGTGTCAAACGCAAGAAGAGCTTGTTTCAGTATTAGGAGTTACCCGTCAATCCATTTCCAAGCGATTGCATGCTTTGGAAATGATTCAGAAAACAGAAACAGGGGACTTAGGTTCCTTAAGAGTTAAAATCAAGGGGTGTTGAACGTCGGTTTTTCAACATTTCGCCTGTGAACAACTGCTCCAGCGGCAAAAAAGCAAGGGGTTTCTTCATCGCATCGTTAGGGGTGATGAAAAATGAATTAATTGCAGCAATCCAAAGAGGGGAAAGTCAACTGGAAACTGCCCGGTCATGCTTCTACGTCGTCGCCTCGGCCGAATATTCAGGCAGCGAAGGTTATGCTATGTCTTTGGTGGGACCAAGTTGGTGTTAAACCAAGCGAAACCATCACTGGGGATCGGTATCGACTTCAATTGATGCGATTAAGCTGAGCATTGCGCGAGAAGCGGCCGCAATACGCGGAGAGGCATGAAAAAAGTGATTCTACAGCATGACAACGCTCGGCCTCACGTTGCCAAACCCGTTAAAACCTACCTGGAAACACTGAAATGGGAAATCCTACCCCACCCGCCATATTCTCCAGATATTGCGCCGTCAGATTATCACCTGTTCCGATAGATGGCACATGGTCTAGGTGACCAGCAGTTCCATTCATATGAAGATATCAAAAAATGGCTTGCTCCATGGATAGCCTCAAAAGATGAACAGTTTTACAGCGACGGTATACGAGATCTACCAGAAAAATGGGACAAAGTAGTAGCCAGCGATGGGCAATACCCTCAATGACTCACTTGTAACCATTTTTTTAGAATAAAGTTGTAGTTTCATCAAAAAAAACAGCGAAAGCTTAGTGGCGCACCTATATTAAAATAAATATTATATTTATAGGCACGAGAATTTTTTAACAATGAAATGTGATGGAGTTGGAAAGGGTGCAAAGCAAATAAATTTCGACTCAATTGCTACCCTGCTAAATGCGGCAGGCATCACAATCTAGTTCAAAAAGTTTTCTGCTTCACTGCAGACAGCTACAGGCTATGTGAGTATGGCTACGATGCAATTGGCTACGCTTCTTGTCTAGCCATAATTGTTAGGCATATATTCTGCAGTCTTAGCACACCGATCTCAGTTATAACGGGGCTCTGCCCAGAGGATGGGTACTTCTGCTGAGGAAGCAGAAACTATCTAGATGAGGAAGAGACGCTCTATCCAGGTTTACAATTCTAAGTGCAACATTTTTTAATGAATTGGATTGGAAGATTTCAGTTCTGCAATTCTGTCAAAATCAGTGATATTCTGAAAATTTTGAAAATCTCACACTGGACAACCGTTTCAACCTAACCTATTCTGCATTACTATCGCCAACGTGCCAGAGGATGAACATAAAGAAAGGTAAGCACATTTTTTAAGCAATGTTTATTATTTCGATTCCAAGCAAATTTTTTGGTATTCCGATGCAGAACAAAAGAGTTGCACCACTGATTAGATGGAATGAAAAGATTAGCTTTTTCTCGAAATTTGATAAATCAACATAATAAACAAGGGAAATCATATTGCTTTTCATTTCAAATCGAATCGAAATGCAGACAAAGCCTAACCAAAGTGAGGATTCCCATCGGAACGCCTTTCTGTGCCTATAACGGGTTTGAGTCTAGATTATAGGCGTCGAATTTGGAACACCTCTATGCCTATAACTGGTATTTATGTGAAGATGAAAAATGGTTATGTATATTAGTGATTGGCATAGGAAGAGTGAGAGAATCGAGGATAGCTGTATGGTATCTGAAGTGTGCTTCTTTTTGCATTTATTTATTTGACCTTAACAGCGCATAAGTTTTGTTAGCGCTCCTCGACTAAACGTCTTTTGATACATTTTTTTAGCCTTGTGGCCCGGTGACTCATGGAGTGGCTCTTATTAGAAGAGCTTGATGGGAACGGTGGCGTAATATCAATTGCTGATATACGTACCCATGTCTGTATGTGTTGTAAACAAAAAAGAAATATAATTAGTAGAAAGAGAAAAAATATTTTTACTTTCCTGTGCTCTGTGAATTCTTCTTCTTCTTTATTTGCGCGATAACCGCTTACGCGATTTTGGCCGAGTTTAACAAAGCGCGCCAGTCGTTTCTTTCCCGTGCTAACCGGCGCCAACTGGACACACCAAGTGAAGCCAAGTCCTTCTCCACCTGATCTTTCCAATGCAGAGCAGGCCTTCTTCTTCCTCTGCTACCACTAGCTGGTACCGCACCGAATACTTTCAAAGCCGGATCGTTTGTATCCATTCGGATGACATGACCCAGCCAACGTAGCCGCTGGATCTCTATGTCGTCGTAAAGCTCATACAGCTCATCGTTCCATCGCCTGCGATATTCGCCGCTGCCAACGTGCAAAGTTCCAAAAATCTTGCGCAGAATCTTTCTCTCAAACACTCCAAGCGTCGCTTCATCGGATGTTGTCATTGTCCACGCTTTTGCGCCATACGTTAGGACGGGCATGATGAGAGCCGCGTAGAGTGTTAGTTTTTTTCGTAGAGACAGGACTTTACTACTCAGTTGCCTACTTAGTCCAAAATAGCACTTGTTGGCAAGCTTCTACGCTGGATTTCAAGGCGGACATTGTTATCGGTGTTAATGCTGGTTCCTAAATACATGAAGTCTTTTTGTTCGCTCTTATAAAATATTGTGTGTGAGTGATTAAGTTCTGCGGCTCGTACGATGCTCTCCAACATCAGGTTAAAGAAGTCACACGACAGCGAGTCACCCTGTCTGAAATCTTGTTTGGTATCAAACGGCTCGGAGAGGTTCTTCCCAATTCTGACGGCGCTGCTGGTGTTGAGCAACGTCATCTTGCAAAGCCGTATTCGTTTTGTAGGGATACCAAATTCAGACCTCGCGGCATATAGATAACTCCTTTTCGTACTGTCGAATACAGCTTTGAAGTCGACGAAAATATGGTGTGTGTCGATTCTTCTTTCGTGCTCTGTGAATTACTCGTCAAAAATCGACGTCAAACGGCTACCAGTGAATGTGTTCCCAACGCTGTTGACTTGAACTGACTTTAGAGGCGGAAGATTTTACATAAAATAACTAAAATTGTGCGCTTCAAATATTCGTCTGTCAAAAAGCTTTTAAGGTATATTAATTTTTTCGGCTTAAGACGAGACCTTTAGGCACTGAAGATCTTTGAAAGTGCAGCTTTCTGGGTTTAATAGCTAATCTAATTTATTTTGGCTAGAGTTGCTAGGCAAATGATCATTTGACTCTTACACTTAGGACAGAATTTTGCTGCTCTAGCAAACCAGCATCAAAAATGTATTTTTATTTGTTACTTAGTTATCTAGCAACGAATATATTAGACAACTTCTCCGATGTTTTATCTGCCACGAGTACGCACACTTGAGCTTCAGTTTGTTTATACATATTTCGAGATTGCAATTAGCTATTTTTTTATTATAACCCTAGAATATCAAAATTGTTTATTTCTACGCAGTTGTTGCTGTTGTAGTAACAGCATAAACAATTCCCATACATGTACTGGAAATGCTGCTAGAGGTACAGTCCTTGATCGGCTATAAATCCGGGTCGTTCCGGTAGCTTAGATCCGACTGCCGTGGGAACGTTGAACATAAACGCAGTTTTTGTTGTTGTAGCAGCTTACTAAACCTTGTCAGAGCGATGTAATTACCAGTCGTATTCGCCTAACTCATCCAATGCTAGACCCAGGAAACGTGGTGTTTCCACAGTTTATCCTGAGAGAGAGAGAAAGAGAGAGAGTGGAGTTAGATAAGTGGATTTGATGGGACACGTAAACAGGTGGTTAGCGTCGTGCGCTGTGCCTTCACATGCTAGACATATGTTGGGTATGTCGGGGTCGATTCCGCATAGGTAGGAGTTTAACCTGCTAAGCTACCCGGGTCTCGCCGCATAGCTGAATCTCTGCACCTGCAATAGGTGGTGGTTGTACTCCGATGATGGCATGCAGAGGTCCGAAGTTTAGGAAGGGGGTAAGTGTCTCCCAATGAATGTTGTTTAGTGTGTGCCTGTATACTGTCCGGAGCCCTATATCTGTACGCAGTCGTACGTCTTTCTGCTCTAGTTTAAATATTTTCCCTGCCGTGATGGGTGATTAGATATATAATTTAGTCATATTTCGGCATGAGAGTTAACCTTTTGGGGACGAGGGCCGGCATATAGCCGCTCAAGCCGTTTTACTGTTCCGGACGCGTGTCGGCATTTAGCCGCCCAAATTAGTTCGTAGCTGCAAGACTCCCGATGTCTGTCGTTCTGAGCGATAAGAAACGCATAGGTGTCGTAATAGAGTCACGTTTTCTTTCAAAGACATTAGGGGCCATCAGCGATGAAGTCTTGACTTCCTTATAATGTAAACGTACGATGTGAGACGGCGGTAGAGTCAGAACGAATTTCAGTTCATCGATTCAGTCTCTCAATGTCACTGCCAGAGGAACCAGCAGGTTCTTTATATATTTTATCCTATGCACGAAGGCTAAGCGATCTAGAGATGATACGTTAGATAGTGACTGTTCTGACTAATATTACTTCGAATCTGATAAGACGGAAAATTTGCTTAAGAAACAGGAAGTATCGATGTCATCTAAAAACTATACATATGTGTAGGTGTCGAATACTGGGTAAGACATTTTTTTGCACAGGTACATCGAAAAAACTATGGCACTTGAAATTTATGAAGCGATGCATTTGAATAGAGCAAAAGTGCTAGGCAGCTCTGTA
>JAYXIM010003512.1:0-72512 GCA_037575425.1 Anastrepha fraterculus
CATATGTACATATAAATTATGTATAAAAAGTCAACTACCATCGTCATGGTTTCAAAAGGTTTCCAATTTCAAGGCAAGAATAAATAAATATTTCAACAACTGTAATACATTTTTGTAGCCCTCATTTATTTTTTTTCGAGTTTTATCGTTTGAAAGACAGCAAACGATTAAAAATAAATAAATAGTTAACTTTAATTCTTTGTTTACATCAGAAGCTGTTCTCCAAAGATCACAAATTCATGTAAAAGGTGATTTTTTAAGAGCTTTAGGAAAGTTTTTCAAAAAAACATACGTAAAATTCAGAAAAATGCATGAAATTTTTATTTAAATCGATAGTACAGTCCATATAATTTAATGTTTGAAGATTATTTCATGCAAATGTTGACC
The DNA here is from genome assembly GCA_037575425.1 of Anastrepha fraterculus. NCBI lineage: Eukaryota > Metazoa > Arthropoda > Insecta > Diptera > Tephritidae > Anastrepha > Anastrepha fraterculus. The sequence goes on from JAYXIM010003512.1 coordinate 388, forward strand.
GCGACTGCGCGTCAAATGGTCCATCCGCTTAGTCCAATTTTGGCATACTCTTGCCAATGTTTCGGCCGGTATCTCACACATAAATGCTTGAATGTTGTCTTCCAATGCGTTAATTGAAGCAGGCTTGTCTGAGTTGACATGAGCTTTAACATAGCCCCACAAAAAATAATCTAAAGGCGTTATATCGCACGATCTGGGTGGCCAATTGACAGGTCCCGAACGTGAAATAAAATGTTCACCGAACTCGCCTCTCAACAAGTCCATTGTTGCGCGTGCTGTGTGGCATGTGGCACCGTCTTGCTGAAACCACATGTCAGGCAAGTCAAGCTCTTGCGTTTTGGACAAAAAAAAGTTGGATATCATTTCACGGTAGCGCTCACCATTTACAGTTACGTTACGATTCGCAGCATCTTTGAAGAAGTACGGTCCAATGATACCTCCAGCCCATAAACCGCACCAAACTGTGACCTTTTCAGGATACATTGGTAGCTCTTGCAATTCTTCTGACTGATCTTCACTCCAAAATCGACAATTCACAATTCTACTTATTTACGTACCCATCCAAAAATTAGCTTCGTCGCTGAACACAATTTTTCGATAAAAAAGTGGATCTTCGGCCAACTTTCCAAGAGCCCATTCACCAAAAATTCTGCGTTGCGGTAGGTCGTTCGGCTTCAATTCTTGCACCAGCTGTATTTTGAAAGGCTTCATATATAAACCCTTTCCCAAAATTTTCCACGTTGTTGAGTAACAGAGGCCCAATTGCTGCGAACGGCGACGAATCGATAATTGATGGTCATCATTAACACTGGCCGATACAGCTGCGATATTTTCTTCAGTTCGCACTCTACGTAAGCGTGTTGGTGGTTTGATGTCCAATAATGTAAATTTGGTTCTAAATTTAGTCACAATAGCCCGAATAGCCGCTTCAGTGGGTCGATTAAACTGACCAATAAATTGGAAGAAGCGCGCGATAAACTTTCTTAACAGAACACGCATTTTTCGTTTGTAAGACGATTCATGGTTAAATTATAGACCAAACTGAAGATGTTTGACAGTGAAACAAAACGCGAAACGTGCGTCAGCTGTTTAAACCAACTGTAAAAATAGCTAAAAAATCACCCTTTATGTCTAATAAAGGGTCTCTCAAAAGTAACGTAATTCCTAGACGATACCTTTTTTATGCCATCTTTGACATTTGGCAAGAAGACATACCCTACGATCAGAAAGTACCGGAAATGTGAAGTTGACTGATTTCTTCGATTGCCAAGACATAGTTCACCATGAGTACCTTCCATCGGGCCAGACAGTCAATAAAGAATATAAAGTATCCGTTTTGAAGCGTTTGAGAGATGCAAACGTTTGAGAGATGCAAACGGCCGGAAATGTGGGCAAACAATTCTTGGATTTTGCATGATGATGACGCGCCATCGCACCGAGCCCAAATTGTGCTGGATTATTTGACCAAACCCCAAGTAAATACCATCGTGCAAGCACCGTATTCACCTGATATGGCTCCGTGTGACTTCTTTTTGTTTCTCAAGTTGAAGTAGTGGTAACTTGTGGAAGGCGATTTCAGTCGATAGAGGAGATCAAAGAGAATGCGACGAACGAGCTAAAGGCCATCCATTCGTCGGCCTACCAGGGCTGAATGGAGGACTGGGTTCAACGTTGGCGCATGTGTGTTGCTTCAGACGGGTCATATTTTGAAGGAGATAAAATAAATTTGCCTGAAATTTAACTCTGTTTTGTTTTATTTAAATATTCCCGGTACTTTCTGATCATAGAGTATGTACAATTTTACACAATAGAACAACGCATTAAAATTATTGAAACTTATTCACTTTTAGAACTTATCTTTAAAAAAAACATATCGGAAGTTCCTGAGTTTTTTGGTGGTAAGACTTGTCCGTAATGGAGAAAATAATGAGTTGACAATTCAAAGTTTGGTTTCAAAGATTGGTGAACAAATTTCAAGAAACTGGTTGTGGAGGATGCGAAGAGGACTGGCAGACCAAAAACTGGACATACTGTTGAGAAAATTCCTGCTGTAGCGCAAAGTGCTACTGAACAACCTTCAACATCGATCTCTGGACGTTCTCAACAATTAGGCATTTATGAATCGCTTTAGCTGAAGATGACGGAGCTGCTCAACGGGCGAGCGTCGCTGAGGACGAGGCGTATTGGAGTGGGCAGTGAATAAAATAAATACGTTGATAGTTATAAAATTAAGGCTTTATTTAACACAAGAAAAGTTTTTCATAAAATCAAAAAAATAATTATAAACAAACTGCTATCACTGATTCAGATTCCAAGTAATATTAGTCAGAACAGTCACTATCTAACGTATAAACTCTAGATCGCTTCGCCTTCGTGCGTAGGATAAAATATATTAAAATCCTGCTGGTTCCTCTGGCAGTGACACTGAGAGACCGAATCGAAGAAATTCGTTCTGACTCTAACGTCGTAAGTTTACATTATAAGGAAGACAAGACTTCATCGCTGATGGCCCCTAATGTATTTGAATGAAAACGTGACTCTTTTACTATACCTTTGCGTAGAACGACAGACATCGTGAGCCTTGCAGCTACGAACTAATTTGGGCGGCTATATGTCGACACTCGTTCCCAAAGGGGTAAATTATGTCATTTTGCACATATATTAAAGGCCTCCGTAGCTGAATGTGCTGGTGCGAGACTACCATTTGGGAGTGGGTAGAACTGTGTATGAACATCAAACAATGGATACAGTTTCAAGCAAACGAAGAAATTGGCAATGGATAAGGCAGAGAGGCAAGGGAGCAGAGGTCGCGGTCGACCAAAAAACACTTGGAGAATATTGATGCTGCGCGAACTAGCAGATGCCGATATCTCATGGGACGGTGCGAAAACAACAGCACAGAACCGTGTACGATGGAAGAGTCTTGTCATAGGGCTCCGAGAGGAGTGAACAAGAAAAAAAAAATGGGGTCATAAAAACGAAGGCAACGTGCAGCAAAGCCAATACAAATTTGTTTTATTTTTCGTATTTCTCTATAAGTGTGCCAGTTGCAAGTAGCCCTAGGTTAGGTTAGGTTGAAATGGTTGTTCATTGAGAGGGCACACTTGGACGAAAATCACAAATTCGTACTTTGTGGTACCATTGTAATGGAAATAAGAAGGAGAAGGAGGTGGTAAGGGGGTATATAATATATATATACTATATTTGGTGAAGACGACCGATCGATGTCTGATTTATGGTGGTGTTAGCCGTTTCATACTACTGCCATCACCAGCCATCAATCCAAATGTAGAGCGTAAGCGAAAATACTCTCCCAAAGAGAAGAAAAACAAAAAAGCCAATGAACGGAAAACCGGTAGAAAAAGACATACCAGCTGAGTTTGTTTACATTTGTTTAAAATTTCTGTGTTGCCCAAATCAATTACCATAAATATACTCACGTTTTGCCTATAAACTACAAATTTCAAATCTGCACAAGGACTAAAGTATAAAAACATTTTTTTTTTACAAAAAAAAATTTTTTTTATTTTTTGTTTACAAAAGGTTTTATCATATGCTCATAGGTCATTAGTTTTCGTAAAATTTCGAATAATAATTGGCACGTACACTTCTTTTAGGTTTTTGGCCGAGCTCCTCCTATTTGTGGTGTGGTAAACTCGGAGGATTGCCATTACCTGGCGAGAGGAAACCGCTATTAAAACAAATTTTTATTTATTTTGGTGTTTCAAGGACATTCGGACCTACGTCTTCGGACTGTTAGTCACGCACTAACCCCATGGCGGCAGCCGCTCCTAATGAATATCCTATCGAGAATAACAAAAAAAAAAAAATGCCGACGCAGAATGCAGATAAATACGCCAGACTCGTACTAGGCCTGTCTAGAAAGGAGAGCAGAACTAGCCGTAGGTATACTGACAGACCACAATTTATTAGCGGAACACGCATACAAGATGGGAATTGCAAACAATGATAGCTGCAAGTTTTGCAATGAACTAGAAGAGAGGGAAACATTTAAACACCTTCTATGTTCTTGCCCTGCATTAGCTAGAACCCGAATGAAATGTTTAGGAACTCTACAATAAGAGAGGTTAGAACGTCTCTCGGGGTCAGAGCTTCAGAGCTTACTTAGACTCGGAAAAGACGCAGGCTTATTACAATGAGGCTACTACAAGGAAACGTAAGGGTCAAGCTCCACCTGGTACCAATAAGGACCAATAGGTCTATGTGATGGCTCTCAGCCAGCCAGGTCAACTTAGCCTAACCTAAAAAAATGCCAAACAATTAACATTTAATCTTTTTTTTTTCCTTGTTCACTCCTTTCGCGAGCATAGGGCCGGGACAAGACTCTTCCATCATACACGGTTCTGTGCTGTTGTTTTTACACCGTCCCATGAGATGTCGGCATCTGCTAGTGCGCGCAGCTTCGACCGTCTCCAAGTGTTTTTTGGTCGACCACGACCTCTGCTCTCTTGCGGGTTCCAGTCCAGTGTCATTCTCGTGATGCTATCTGATTTGCCTAAGGGTGGGTTCCTCGTTCGTTAATCTTCACAGTGTGTCGTTACTGTTTGGCCAGAATATTCTGCAGAGGATGCGGAGGCATTTGTTGATGAAGAATTGTAGCCTATGTGTGACGGTGTTAGAGACCAGCCATGTTTCGCTGCCATACAACAATACGGACTTCACGCATGAGCCAAATATTCGCAGTTTAGTGCGCCTGGGGATTTGCGAACTCCCCTTACTGTATGCATTTGCCCGAATGCCGCCCTTGCTTTGTTTAGTCTGCAGTTGACATCTTCATTTGCTCCACCATCTGCCGTGATGATGCAGCCGAGGTAGCAGAAGCTTTCGACGAATTCCAACGGGCATCCGTCAACCAATATCTGCCTGGCGTTATTGTGGTTAACTTTCATAGCCTTGGTATTGGCGATGTTGACCCCCAGTCCGACAGTGCGTGCCAGGGCGACTAGTTTATCCGCCGTCGCTTGCACGTCAGAGAGTTTGTGAGAGAGGAGGCAGATGTCATCGGCGAAGTCCAGGTCGTCAAGATATCTGGTGAAGCTCAAATAACTATTTACATAACTTAAAAAAGCGTTAGGTTTTTGGCCCAAAGTTGCAATGACTATTAATCAGCTTCATTATTTTTATTCATCATAAACGCTTCATTACGTCTTGCTCCACATTTTAAATATTTTTCTTTCCTATTTCAATTTATTGCAGAATTCGAAGTAATTTTAAGAAAACGTTCACCACATCAATAGAAAAAATTAACTGTGCGTTATGTAGCTGTGAGGACAGCCATTTGTGGCGAGTATTGTGATAACCAGCAGCAGAAAGCAGATAACACAGTGCTTTGACCTTGAGAGCCATGAGTGATTGATAAATTCGTTGGCGCATTGCACTGACACAACAAACGAAAAAACACAAAAAAAAAAACAAAAATGATCATTAGTGAAAAAAATATTTATAAAAATACGAAATTTATTGACAAATTGTATGAGCTTTGAAAAGCGGAAAACCAGGTGTGTTAATTAAAAACAATATAAATAAAAAGTATGAATATTACTAAAAACAAGAGTGACCATAATAAATAAAACAAAGTGTGAATCATTGAGCTACATATTTACGGGTCAGCGTAACGATTATAACAGCCGTCCAAAGAGCACCAACCAAATTTGATCCGTGGTGTGCCTGCGTGCGTATAAACACGTGCAAATCGCCCAACGTCGCCGTCCACAACAACAAGTTTTAAACGCATAGACTCGGTATCATTCGCTTAAGAATTGCGAGCGCATTTACATCCCCATCTTTGTATTGTATGGCCAGCGCGATTATCCGCAGTGTAGCGGTTCATTCACGACCCACAACGTTTGATTTAACCGACTGCATTTGCCTTGAAAATGGTGTGTCGTCTGTAAATTCGTCACCTTATCGACCGACTCGACTACCACCAGTGGCTCCCTATAAACCGCCTAGCATAGACGACGAGAGTTTTAATTTTGGTGACTCGAAAACTCAAACACCTCACACACCATTGTGTGCTTGCCTAAATTGTGCTGCAGATTCTACCTTGTGTTTCGATAGTTTTCAGAGTGATGTTGTTTCCACATCGACGAGTAACGCAACATTTGATCTAGAAAAGGAGACCATTGTGAATAACAATCAGTTGTCACCGATTGTCGAATATACTTCACTGGATGAAGACGCAGCGGCTTTAGGCAATCTTAGCAAAAAACAATCACCCCTTTTTGGTAGAAAGAATCGCAGCACTTCTAAAACTTATATACTGTCACAGTCATTTTCTCTGCGTACCGACGAGCCAGTCTACACGCAACAAATTTTGATTGAAGAAAAATCGAATAACGGCACTGAGGTGCAGAAACAACCAAAGGATCAACGTAGAATCGATCTTAACGCTGTCGAAGCGATCAACATGAGTTCAGCAGCAGAAAATGGCGGAATTGGTAGTCCAACCAATTTCACCGTTGTCAATCGATATAATGGACAAACACGAAACGGGGTAAGTCTGACGCGTGTCTATGTATGTACGAGGGTTGTTCAATAAGTACCCGTGTTAGAAATGAAAATAACATTTTTTTTCAAAATATTTTTGAAGTGAAACTTCTTAGGAGTCGATGGACGAGCGAGAATGGAGAGTAAAATTTCAAGACCATGCAACGTTTTAAGCATTTTCGTTCCGCGAGAGAGAAAAAAGATATGACGTAGAGGAAAAGGAGAGAGAGAGCTATATCTTATATATATCTTAGATACACTTTAGGCTATTTTTCCCGAGTTTTTTCTTGTGGTTGCTAATTTCTAGTCAGAAATAACACTGCTTACTTTTTGGCGCTGTGTTGGTGCAAACTAAACTAGGAAATACATTTTTGGTGCATACTGTTTGGGGCGTTTTTTGGTACCAATTCTTTTGGCCTTTTTTTTGGTGGCACTTATTTCCGTTTCCTGGTTAGTGCTTCTTGGATTTATTGGTATTGCCTTGCGGCAATTTGTGCCGTTGCTTCGGTCCTGGAATCGCTGCGTTTGTGCGGGTGATAAACGCTCGGAGTAGTGCGCGTTGTTGCCACGGTTTGTGTCCGGTGTTTACCTACACCGGTCGACCCTTCTCCGTTGTTTGTAAATTTTGTCTATTTGTATTCTCTGCATTCTACTTTCTCTCTCTATCTCATTCTCTCTCGGATTTCTCCCTCTTTCTTTGTCTGCCTTGAAAGTTTCACTTCTGTTATGTGTACTACGCTACACGCACTTTTTTTCAAGATAGTTCCATTTTAGAGAGATACACTTCTCCCAACGCTCCGGCCACTTTTTAACCACACCAAAAAAAAAAAAGGATTTGTCGAACTCTCCAAAATACGCTTCTGTTTCGGTGATGACTTCCTCGGTGATGACTAAATTTTTTCCCGCGAGCCATTTATTCATGTTAGGGAACAAGAAATAGTCGCAGGGAGCCAGATCGGGTGAATACGGGGGTTGCGGCAGCAATTCATAACGCAATTACTGCAGTTTGGCGGCGACAATTCCGGATGAATGGGCTGCTGCGTTATCGTGGTAAAACAGCCCCTTCTTTTCGTCAAATGCGGCTGAGTCTCCTTCAATTTTTTGTGAAAGTGGTACAATAACTCACTGTAGTATTGTCCAGTGATCGTTCTTTCTGTTTCTAAAAAATCCATGAGGAAGACGCCGTTCGCATCCCAAAAAATCGGCGCCATGACCTCTCCGGCCAATGGGACTGTTTTCGCCTTCTTTGGAGCAGATTCACCGGGAGATATCCAACGTTTTGATTGTTGCTTAGTTTCTGGTGTGTACTGATGAATCCTGGTTGCATCAACGGTGACAACTCAACGCAAAAATTTCTTTGGATCTCGCTTAAATTGCTCCAAACACTGCTTCGAAGTTAACAGCCGCACCCGCTTTTTGTCCATCGTCGGAAATCGCGGCACCCATCGGACCGACAAATTTTTGATGTCGCGAACTTATGATGTAAAATATCAATTCCGGTATCCATTCCGGTTGACACACCTATGGCCTCTGTTACTTCGCCCACTTTCTTTCATCGAAAGAATTCCACGGTAACCACGTCTGCCGTCTGCGTCCTGGTCGCTCCTCATCAAAAACGGATGTTCGTCCACGTTTAAATTCGTTGAAACAATATCTAGCGGCCACCGTAGCCGAATGAGTTGGTGCGTAAGTACTATTTGGAACTCAAAGAAAAAGTAGGTTCGAATCACGGTAAAGATTAAAATAAACAAAAAGTTTCTTGCAATAGCTTTCGGCCCATGCCAGGCAATGGCAAACCTCCGAGTGTATGTTTGCCATGAAAAAGCTCCTCATAAAAAACATCTGCCGTTCGGAGTCGGCTTAAAACTGTAGGTCCTTCGATCTTCGCGAAAATCACGAAACACATCTTACTCGAATAGCTGCCAAATCCAAACTAACCTTCAATTATCGTGAAATTTATTTTGCTGTCGTTTGATAGATGGCATCACGCGATGCTAGCGTGAACTTCCCTCAGGAACACCCTCTGCCATCAAACACGGATACTTATTGAGTCCCCCTCGTATGTTCAATACTCGTATTATCATTAAACAAAACACGGGCTGGTGTAATAAAATTTTTCTCATATTAGTGATTAGTATATTTATCGGGGTTGGTCTGCATACCGAAATGGTTTGAAAGCCAAAACGATGCAGTTCCTACTACTTTTAGTGCTGATTTCACCAATTGCTAGTAAGATCGAATTGACTTCTTTTTGAGGCAATTTTAACATTTTACAGGACATGTAATAACAAAACATTAATTTCTATTTGCGTTAATTTAAAATTTTACACACTTTTGGAAACAAAATCTAACAAATTTTCTTTAAAATTGTAAACTTTTTAATCAGAATTTTTAGAAAAATTTCAGGTATGAACTTTTATAGCCCATTGAAATGCAAGTTTCAAGTGATTCAAAAATTTAATTGTTTTTTTTTTCATATAAAAAAGGAGTATATTCATTATATGGAAAAATGCGCAACACCACCAAGAAAAAAACTGATCACAAATCAACGAGAGCTTTGAGCCATTTCAGACCTACACTTATACCAAAATTAAGTGAACTACAAAACAGCAAAGCCGACAATTTTCTGCAAATCCCGGTTAAGGGAGAAATTTTGATAAACATTTTTTTATTCCCTTTTTAATTTACACAAATTTTCAAACTTGGATTTATATGGTTTTTGTTCGCGAATTTTCATAAAATTTTTTAAAATTAAATAATAATCAGAATAATAAGAATAATAAGAATAAGAACAATTTAAAGCACCGTATACTATGTACGTACATATGTATGTGTGCAGCAATTTAAATTGTAACAACTTATGACTCATCTAAATTTAATATTTCCGCATAAAAAATATCTTATCAATACAATTCAATATCCAATCACTGATTAGATTCCAACGGATACGAGGGTATCTGATTGTAGTTTTGTTGATGAAGCAAATAATTTGTAACAACTCTTAGAACTATCAAATTTTGGTCTTCTTCTTCTTAAAAAGGCCATACATTAAGTTTGGAAAATTACTTTTATTCAATTGAAAATAAAAAATGTGTGAAAATAATACAAAATTAAGAATCAATTTACTTTTGCTCGATATGACCACCTTTTGCCTTGACGTTTTGGGAGTTTATGAATTGCTTCATTTGAAAAATTTTTTCGTCAGAAAACACAGTGTTCGGAAATTGACCGTTTTCGGCCAAGTGAAACAACTCCTTCACTTTCTCAAGTCTGACTTGTTGCTGCTTTGGTGTGAATTCAAGCGCCTTTTGGATCTTGTAAGGCTTGACTTTGAGATCATTTTTCAGTATGCGGCGGATGCTACGGTCAGATATTTTCAGTTCTTTCACCATTTGATTGGCACTTCGTCGGGGATTTAGCTCAAGTTACTTTTTTTACTATTTGAACCATTTCATGTGACGTTGCAGTCTTTTGATGACCACCTCCATGACGTTTCGCGTTGCTACCAGTATCATTGTAACGGGTAATGGTGCGATAAACAAAAACTTTATTTCCTTTAACCCTTTCGGTCCGAACGGGACTTATATGTCCCGGCAATGTTTGAAGATACCTACAATTTTGATGGGACAAAATACTTTTATTTCACCCATTGCAACTATTAAACATATAAAATAATTTGTATTTCCGTTAGCGGCTTTCCGTACCGAAAGGGTTAAAGTGTTTGAGCTCACAATCGGTGGTTGTGATTTTCCACTCTAATATAATGCAATCACACTATTACGATTGAAATCCATTACTGATTTTCTTTCTTCGCGTTTACTCTCGGCAAAATGCTTCCGGGCGCTTGTAAACAATACTCTGGACTGTCATTTAGGTTACTAACAGACAGCTGATACCCATGCATCAGCTGCGCGAGAGGTCTGAAGTTGGTTACACTTCGAGCGCCAGACCCTGTACTTTTGTACGTGTGGGTACCTGAAAAGTCTATGAAACAAACTGACCGTCCATCTCAGCATTGAAAGAAAATATCATTCGCGAGGTTAATGGCATCCCGACATCATTTCTCCAGCGATTGCCACGGAGTACAGAGGCCATAATCTTACCATCTATCGAATGTAACGGTCAACATTTAGAGAAAATAATTAAAAAAAAAAAAGATCCGCACTTGTATTGTATGTAACAGTTTTTGAAATACACTTTTATCGTTACTAATTCTTTTTTACTTTAGTTTTTAATTCCTAATCCTGCCATCGGACTCCCTGTATTTGGCTAGCCACAATTGCTTCAGAGGATCAACAACGTTTTTATAAAACACAGGAGAAAAAGTGGTAATTAATATTTTTTTTTGTTTTGGTGTGCTAATCTATGAGGTGGGACAAAAAGTATAGTGACCCGGACCCTGTATAATAATACTGAACGATTTGAACATTATTATGAGAACATGGCATTACGTATTAGTGACCCATACATAAATTATTGGATTATCAGAGAAAAAGATTTGCACTGATACAAATGAAATCTGGATAATCTTGATAAATTACTAATCTATATATCTAGAGGCCGCCGTAGCCGAATGGGTTGGTGCGTGATTACCATTCGGAATTAACAGAGAGAACGTCGGTTCGAATATCGGTGAAACTCCAAAATTAAGAAAAACATTTTTCTAATAGCGGTCGCCCCTTGGCAGCCAACGGCAAACCTCCGAGTGTATTTCTGCCATGAAAAAGCTCCTCATAAAAATATCTGCCTTTCGGAGTCGGCTTGAAACTGTAGGTCCCTCCATTTGTGGAACAACATCAAGACGCACACCACAAATAGGAGGAGGAGCTCGGCCAAACACCCAAAAAGGGTGTACGCGCCAATTATGTATATAAATATATATATATCTACGTATGTGAAGTTTGAGCATGTTCGAACATTAAAGTTTAAAAAAAGTGACCCTCGTAAATACTCGCTTATAAAATATTCACATAGTTAAACCGTAATTCGCATTCACGACGGTAATGATTCACCAAATACTTAATTTCCCATGTGATTGCTTTATTTAAACCTTAAACATACATACATATGTATGTAATTATGTACTTTTTTTTATCAAAGGCCAATTTTTTGCGGAATCACTGATAACTGTTACGTCAAAAGTGACTAATGGCCATTTCTGTTTTCTCTCATCGTGCCTGTATCTATTCAATAATACAACAAATATCCGTGAAGTCTTTATCAATCAATTTATAATGAATTTAAAACCATGAAAAACTAAAGCAAATGGTAAATGCGAAAATCAGAGACCTGAAATCTTGAAAACAAAAGAAAGTGCTCTATATTAAACGCATTGAAAGGTTATGTTAAATATTGCAGCGTGAAAGTTATGGTGCAGTTCCGGCACTTTCCTAAACTTACATAGCTTTTTTCACCTCCCAAAATCCGAATTGATTGCTTTTAGAAACATAAAAATGTTTATTTATTGATCAAGCAAAATTTCGATTGTCTTAATAATATAAGGTGCGTTTCATAATCATAAGACACCCCTAATTTTTGAAAGTATTTTAATTTATAGATTTCAGAGGAATATACAAATTTTACACATCGATTAAAGTAACAAAAGTTATCTGTTTCTTTACAGAATTTAGAACTTTTTTAATACACAAAGAAATTTTTTAGCAAAAACGTATTTCCAGACGTTTCCATTAAAGTAACAGTTTAACAAAAGTATACTTTTGTCGAATTTTTTTCTGTCGTCTAGAACATTTTAGTATTCTATGGAAGCAACGTTTGCTTTAGCGACACAAAATAACCTTTTTTCATCGATTCTGCTAACTTTTTATTTTTATTTTTTTATTTTATTTCATAAAGGTTTACATAACAATAAAATTATTATACAAACTGAAAGTAATGCAGCGCTAGCATCGGAGGCTTTCGGCTGGCTTTAACTTTTTAAGTAAATTTAAATCTTGAGAAGCCCATTCTGCCTTAAATGCCGCTCGTTAAGCTCGTTGGTTTTGTCAAATTGGCGATTGTTGGCATAAACTCTTCTAACTAATATACCCCAAATGTTTTCTATTGGGTTTAGATCCGGAGAACATAGTTTCTATGGAACAATCGGTCAAATACTGCTTTGTTTCCCTGTTTATGTGGACTCGGGCGTTGTCTTTCTGAAAAACGAAGTGCACTTCCCGATTAGCCTGAATAAAAGGAAAGAGACTATTTTTCAAAACTTTTTTGTAGTCCCCACTATTTATTCGCGATGATGTAAGCTGTATATCCAGAGTTGTTTTCGATGTAAATGCACCCCAAACCATAACAGAACCTCCACCGAAGTTGCGCTTCGAAAATAAGAAGGTGCTCTCACGCAAATATCTCCAATAATTTAAAAAACCATCGGGTCCATCAAGGTTCCATTTTTTTCATCCGAAATGTTATACATTTTTAAAAAATAATGTGAAATTGGCCGAAGACGCGCCAACTTGTGCCGTGGCAAAATATGTTGTCTTTTCCTTATTTTTGATAATTTTAAATGATGGCACCTCTGTAATATTTTGAACAACAGCGGCCAAGTTGGCGCAAGACTTAGTCGAGTTAGAAGCTTTTCTTATGATTGCTCACTGTTCTCTACTTGAGAATGATATTTTCTTTCAATGGGCTTCTTGGAAAAAGATAAGGGTTCTACAAAATAGAGTGAGCCTTCACACCAGTTATAGATTTAAGACTTCGACTAGAAACAATTGATGGAAGTCTTAAGTCTATAACGCCAAATAAAAGTTACTCCGGAAAGTAAAAGCGAGTTTATGGTAGTTCAAAAATTGTATACCAAAGGTGTCTTATGGTTATAAAACGCACCTTATAAATATAATATATAAAATATAAATAAATTTGAATTATAATTTGAATTAACTGTTTGTTGGCAGTGAATTTGACAGCATCATCCTTGCAAAAAATCAGCCATCAGTACAAATTAAGCGCGTAAGCGAAAATAATCTCCCAAAGAGAAGAAAAAGCAAATAAGTTAATCAGCGAAATATGTCCTATCACTCTCAAAAACCGTTATAAGAAGGCAGATGAATTAATCATATTGTTTACAAATTTTTGTGTTGTTCAAAAAATTTACTATACTCACGTTTTTTATTTTTGTTGAATTTTCATTTTGGGGTTTTATCGTTTCTGACTATAGTAAACTGCAAACCAAGCAAATTGCAAACCAGCGCAAGTCCGACAGTAGGCATATTTCTTAAAATTGGGTAAATTCAGAGCGGTCAGAATTGGTGTGCGATAAAAGGCCTCAAATAAGGGAACATTTTTGGGAATCTCTCTGAAAAACGGAAATCAGTAGAGTTGACTCCTACTTATTTCCACACGTACTGGAAAGCCACTTTACATGTGACAGAATTCGGAATTTGTTTTGAGGATGATGGGACGTTGGAAAAGATTTTGAAGAACGGAGCGTTTAAAATCTTAAGTAATCGGTCGTTTAGAAACCAAGAATAGCCTATTCTTCCTTACGAAGCCTAAAACATCTCGAAGTTATGGGTTAAGGGATGTATTACTGGGATACGAAAGATATTTGAGGCTGTTTGCGGCTGGTATAGTAGCTTAGAAAACCTTGCCGAGAGCGGTGAAACCAAAAATCGTCATCACCTCGTACGATGTCGGACACTTATTCTCTATAAGAGCTCAACCTGTTACAATACTCACAAAGTAATTGTGCCAGAGTAATGTGGATATCAAGAGGTAGCTGAAGCTCTTCGCCTGCATTTTTTTGGTGATTGAACTCCGATGATGATATTCAGTGGGCACGAATTTGTAAAGGTTCTAATGGACTCTTGGTGAAGTCTGTATCTCGTCAGTGAGTTGAAAAATTTGACTTTTGATATGCCTAAGAGGCTTATCCGCTTCCAGCAGAGAATCGCTGGAGTGGTTCTTGCGTTAATAAACCAGAAGAAACTGAATACTCGCTTCACCATGAATATAATGTTCAAGGGAGCATCAGAAGGACTCCCGCCACAGTTCTGATTACGAGTTTTTAAAGGTCTATAGTTACCTTTACTAACGTTGTCGGGGCGGCGTGGATTTATTATGGGAGTGTGCTAGGTGAAGAAGTGATGAAGGTCGGAGAGATAATTTTTATTACTTTTGACCACAAGACATCAATGTCACTGATGGAGGCCAATACCAAGCAAGCAATAAGTGATCAATGAAATTCTCTAGCGGTAGAAGATCTTCCAAATGTAGAAGGTATACAACAAGGGAAAGGGCACCATTCCTGCTTCATCCTCTACTGCTTAATTGCGTGGTCTCGAAATATTACGGATGATTGCCGACGATCACATAAATAATTGGTCTTCTGTCCTCTTTGGTAGTAACGTTACATGGGCCGGCTAATGATACTAGAACATTTCTCTGTTGCTGTTGTTGTTGTTGTAGCAGCAGCATAAATTTCCGCTTACATGCACATGGAGAATGCTGCTGCAGTGACAGCCCTTGGCCGAATATATTGTGAATGCGGGCCGTTCCATTAACGTGAACCGACTGTCGTGGCAACGACACATTTTTCTCTTTCGCAGTGCTCCTCTCTTCTGCTCCAAACAAACTTTATCTAAGTACATATCTGCCTGAAGGCTTCTTTATTTCTTATGTATGTATATGGTTTTTGCTTTCATTTACTTGCTTTCACGGCCAAATATTTTTGTTAATTATACCTAAATATGAATGCCTAATGAATTCAACAAATAAAAGTGAAATTCGTCCATAAAAAAAGTACAAAAAATTTGTGCATAGCCACATAAAACAAAATAGGCGCGTAATGCCAACCAATTTCGGTAGTTATAGTGACACTAATTCCGCGCTGACATTGTTTGCATTTTAATTTCTCTGTGTGGCTACTTGTGACGTGCAGTTGGCAACACTATTTCACCATTACATTCATGCGCTAATAGTACAGAGTCAATTACGAAATTGTTTACAATGGTTCGTGTCTTTAATTTCTATCTTTAAAAAACTTGATTTTTATACCCATGCACTTGCGCTCCAGGGTATTATAATTCAGTTCATTTAACGGTTGTAGGTAACGATAAAAAGGAATCAATATAGATGTAGACATTCATATATGCACAGTAGGCCGGGCCGATTTGTGGGGAGGCAAAAAAATCGCCCATTGCTCTGTGAAAATCATATTCCAGGGATCAAAATAAGAAACTTTGCCGAAGGAACCATACCTCTAAAACGAATTCTGATGTCCCCCAATTTGGGTCTAACTTTTTAGTTTCTTTTCTCATGTAAAGGCGAAAAATGGTGATATTTTGAAATGATTGTATGGGAAATCCCCCAGGGGAGTTCCAGGGGTGTGCCACTGGCATGGGTGGATCGGCCGTCCAAAGTTAGTGGGGGTCGGTCATACATTTGGACTCGATTGGAGCACTCTAAATGGGTCAAAGTGGGATTTTTCGTTCGACCGAAATTGGGGGACATCAGAATTCGTTTTAGAGGTATGGTTCCTTCGGCAAAGTTTCTTATTTTGATCCCTAGAATACGATTTTCACAGAGCAATGAGCGATTTTTAAATCGACCCGCCCTAATGCACAGGGTCCGGCACTGGAAGGGTAACCAATTAGAAAGGCCATAAATTTAATTTGGAAATTACTTTTATTCAACTCAAAGTAAAAAATGTGTGAAAATAATATATTACAAAATTAAGAATCAATTTACTTTTGCTCGATATTACCACCTTTTGTCTTGACTATGGCCTTGAAACGGTCCAGAAGCGAATCGCAAGCTGCCCGAAGGTGACTTGCAGGTATTTTGCCCTACTCGAGGGCAATGACTATTTTCAGCGCCTCGAGACTGGTGAATCTTTTAGTTCGGACTTTGTTTTATGAATATTTTTGTTCAATGGGACGCCAATGTCTATGACAAACGCAGTGTTGTCATTTTTATTCAAATATGTCAGGTCTATTATGAGTTCTTGTGGTATTCGTAAGGATTGTTCTGTCATAATAGAGAAGCATGTCCTTATCTTTATGCACTGGTTCTGGTGGTACATATCTGTAATAGGGTGTCTTCTCATGGGTGAAAATCGTTCATTTGAGCAAGTCGTAGGTGCAACATCGTTGTGCCGTTTAAGATAGAGAGAGTTTGTTAATAAAGTGCACCCAGCTAGAACAAGGTTTAGAGTTTCGCCGTGGCCGCCACATCTACGACATATGTCTTCCCGAGCATTGGGCTCTCTGATGACGTACTTTACATAATTTAGCGTTGGTACTACTTCATCTTGCATAGCAAATATAGTATTCTCTGTTTCCGCGAAAATTCCTTTATTAGTTAGCCATAAGGGCGAAAGTATCGCGTCGACATGCGGGATTTTCAATTCGTTGTAATGGCGTATCCATGTATGGGCATTCGTGACCATTGTCCAACTTTGTCCATTTTTGTTGTAGTGTTCCTGCTGGTAAACTCTTGCATTATTCTGAGAGGTGTAAATTTGTCATCAGCTGCACTGACGGCGTGGTGCATAGTGCATAGCTTCCAGCCTTTTCATAGAAGTAATTTCTAACCAGACCAGATTCGCGTCTGGTGAATTTGAGAGCCATTGTGTGGATGTTATGAAGTTCGAAACGCCGTTTTTTAGTCATTCTTGGTTCACTCCAGTTTTGTGAGACGGTGCCGAGTTCTGTTGAAACGTCCATTGTCGGCCACAGAAATGTTTGTCTGTCCACGGCTTCAAAGCAACCTCCAGGATACTTTCCCGATAATATATCGAATTTACCTTGAAGCCAGGCTCGATGAAAACGATTGGAGGGCGCCCATCTATGGTTACAGCGGCCCAAACCTTTACCTGTGCCGGTGCCTACCACCTGGTGGCCAATCGATGACTTAAATTCTTATGTGAACGGTCGCTCAAATAAACTCTATCGTTTTGGGAGTTTCCGGAATGCCCACTTTGAAAAATTTTCTCGTGAGAAAACATATTGCTCGGAAATTGACCTCTTTCGGCCAAACGAATCAACTCCTTCACTCACTCAAGTCTGACTTGTTGCTGCTTTGGTGTGAGATCATGCGCCTTTTGGATCTTGTAAGGCTTGACTGTGAGATCATTTTTCGTCGGGGATTTCGCTTCACTTTTTGAACCATTTCACGTGAAGTTGCAGTCACAAAAGGCCCATTGTGACAACTCTAACTTGACCTAACATCTCCGTTTCCTGTTTGCTTTTACGAATCATATGATTGTTATGACAGCGTTCAAATCGCTATTTGGCCCATACCAGTTTTCAAAGCTAAGCAAAGCAAGTACAGCTAGCAAAGCAATGCAGGCTGAGCCACCATCTTAAGACTGAATTTCTGCCTCTTCCTCTGATGTCTCAAGTTATCATCAACTCCCATTGCCTATAATGAATTTGATTACAAAAACTAACAACCAACCCAAATTAAATTTTACTCAAATGTGCGCTGGTATATAAAGTTCGATCCGGATCGAATTTAGCCTTTCTTACTTGTTATTTTTGTTTTCAAAATTCGTTCACCACTCAAGTTTTTGTTTGCATTCGCTTTGTTAACTTTGCACTTTTATTTCGTTCGCATTTCTTATTGTTTATTTGCCCATCTACTTCCTTTTAAACTCCTCCATCGCATTAGACCTCATTTGTCAGCTCGTTTGTCGATAATTTGCAACAGTTTATATGTTTATTTTTATTTCAAGCTTTCGTTACTGCCATAAATGTTTATCATTTTCCGCAACAATGCGTACAAAGCCGGTTGCGTGCCTGCACTTCTGCACGCAACATTTTCCAAAGCTTGGTTCCGCAGCATACACAGTGACTGGCAGCAATTCGAATGACGTGTGAAATGTGTCATGAAATGACGAATGGCACAATGTCTTTGGACACCCTTACACAATCTTTTGTCAACTTTAGTTTAAAAATGTAAATATACGAGTGTATGTAGATTTATGTACTGCATACAATTATTTATCAGCTCTCTCAGTTTAAAATGATATTTGTTTAATTTGACCGAAAATAGAATTAGATGCACTCGTGTGTATGTGTATGTGTAGGCCGATCGAATAAGGAATTTCTTTGCTTCCCATATAAAATGGAAAGATTCCACAGTGAGAGTCGAACCAGATGACCGATCGGGCAATCAATAATTTACGTGTTGAGACTGTAAACCAAAGACAGTAATTGTGAAATATAAAACAGCAACAGTTAGTCAGTTAAAATGTGAGTAAACGAATTAATTTTAATAATCTTTTTATAAAAATAAAATTCATTCTGTTAGGAAAACCAAATAAATTGAAGTTTTAAAATTTGTGCAAATTTAAAAAGAAATTCAATTCGAATTCAACAAATCAAAATTTCATATTTTAGAAGAAAAAAAGTCTCGAATATGCAGTTTTATAGCCCATTGAATTTTGGAATAATAAAGCGTGAACTTCAAGTGGCTCAAATTTTACATTAATGTTTGACAATTTTGTTTTTGCCAACGGTTTTGGATGTTTTCTTCTCCTTCTTCTTAGCGTCACAGTCCTTGGCGATCCACTGCTTTCTTCACAGCTTCTTGCCATCGATCTCGATTTATAGCCACTTCCCTCCAAAATTGCACGCGCATTTATCCGAGGCTGTGTAGGGTTCGTGACAATTATTTCTTTAAACTGATATTAGGGCGTCAATCTAATGACCAGTCTCTTTCGGGAGCTTACCTGAGTTCTTTAGATCCTAGTGCTTCCATCGAGGTTTCCAGTTTTCGGGGAAACTGGTTACTCGATCTCCGCATTCGGTTAACAGTATCACCACTTGAAGGCGAAAAGAGGAGATTGACTATGAGAGTTGAGAGGTTTCATATCTTGCGATCCACCATCATGTTACACGTCGTAATCCTTTATGATACCGGATATTTTCTCCCATAACAAAAAAACTTTTTCGAGCATTCGTTACACCCAAATTCAAAGGGCATAAAACTTGTATGGAGACGAGAAAAAATTAAAAAAAAAAAATAGAAAAAAATGCAGTTTCCACACCCCCAAACAGGTTGACGATTTTATAATTACGACTATAAGTGTAATGTTCATTTTTACGGCTTTTCATAATATTCGTAATATTTTTTTCATGCTAAATTTTTTATAAAAATATAGTTCATTGTACGAGTATAACAAAAATCTCATAAATCGAAGTTCCACACTTTCATAAAAGTTCAACAAATTTCAAAAAAAAAAAAATATTATCAAAATTTGCAACTTTTTCAGAATCTTTAAAACACTTCTGGGTGTGCAGTTTTTTAGCCTATCCAATTTTGGTATAACAAAGTGCCAATCACGTTGATTTTTAACAATTTTTTTAAATACGATATTGGGAATTTTCATCCAATAAAAGACTTCCAACTATGTGCTTTAGGCGGTTAAGGGTAGTCAGAGGCCCTAATCTTTTTTTTTTTGCTAGACAATTCCCTTATTTTACAAAAAGCATTAATACATCATAATTCGACTGGACTTTAGCAAAATTAAAAAAAAAAATCAATAATTGCAAAAGTTATCGCTGTTTGTGTGGGGGCCGTTTCTCCAGAAGTCCCTTGCGGTGATCATTACAACTCGTTGGAGATTCATCTAAAATCAATCGGCCAAGAGAAATTAGTTTTACTAATAGATAATCTTGTGATGATCGAAGATTTTTTGTTTTGTTTTTACAAAATTAACAATATGGCAGTCTCATTAAATATTTTTCAGATTTTCTAGAAAAAAACCGTAAATTAAATGTTTAAATAAATCGAAACTTAAAAAAAAACTCTTCGACTTTTTTATGTTTTTCAAAAACAGTATAAATTTTATTGAAATCTACCAAACGGTTTTAAGTTACAGTGATCACCAGTCAAAAAAACATAGTGTTGAGAAAAACGCATTTCAAGTTTTGCTATCGATTTATGTAGAGTCCGGAGCGCCCGAGCGCACTTTGTTAATTGTTGAATAACTAACTAAAGTATTTGTCGGACTCACTTAAAATTTTCACACAATAGTTTTAAGATATTATACTTTAAGAAACTACAAATAAAAAAAATCTAATTATTTGAAAATCTCTCTACCCCTAAGCCCTTATATTAGATTAGATTAGATTCTCTATGAGGTTTGTACTTCGACCTAATGGTCTTTTGTGCCCTCTACTCATCACAGTACCTCAACCAAGCCCAATTCACTTATTAAACTCAGGATTTGTGCGCTTTATATAAAGGGTTTTCCAATAATAGGTGTTATGTTGAATAGGCGGCTATTTCGGTAGATGTCACTTTTGAAGCTGTCATTTTTTGATATTTGACAAGTAGAAACTACGCCATTAATAAAAATGGAACGAAACACGCATAAACAACGCATTGAAATTATTTAAATGCACTATAAAAATGGTGAAAATTTGGCAGAGACGGTTCGTAAAACTCGAACAATTTTGGGTCATCATAAAGCACCTTGTCGGACTGCAATACAGAAATTGGTGAAAAAATTCGAGCTGTTGGGACAAGTTAGTGATGTGAAGAATAAAACCCGTGCACGACGCTCAAGAACAGCCGAACAGCCGAAAATATTGCTGTTGTAGCCGAAAGTGTTGAAGAAAACCCAGATTTGTCCATTCCTCGTCGTTGTTTGGAATTAGGCATTCCACGAACGTCATTACACCGTATTTTGCATAAAGATTTGGGTCTTAAGGCTTATAAAGTTCAGTTAACACAAGAACTCAAGCCGGCCGATCATCAACAACGTCGTGTCTTTGCTGATTGGGTCGTTGAAATGCATGAAAATGAATAGGAACTCCATAGGAAAATCATCTTGAGTGATGAGGCCCATTTCCACCTCGGTGGCTTCGGCAACAGGCATAATTGTCGGATCTGGGGCTCAGAAAATCCAAGAGTCATTTTTGAAAAGCCTCTCTAGCCTCAACGTGGGACTGTTTGGTGCGACTGTTTGTTCCGGCGGAGTCATTGGACCTTGCTGGAGCAACAGTTACGGTGAATGGATTGCGCTTTCGAGAGATACGCTTCCTCCTCGCGGTATTCAGGGCGAATTCGACGAATGCGATGCAACAAACGCTACCAAACGCCAAGATAGAAAATTGCACTGACGCTTTGGCCCATTGGCACGAGCTCCTTCTGGACAATTCCCTTGGAATCGTAAAAACAAATGAGCATCGACTTGATTCTTGATTTCTCCAAACACGATTTTTGGGTGGTGGCTCGTCTGGGGGCTTCCATTTGACACTTCAAAGCTTAGTTTCAGGTTCATGTTGGAAACATCACGTTTCATCGCCAGTTACAATATTGTACAAGAAGTTCTCGTCTTTTCTCGCCTTTTTAATGAGGTCTTTCGAATGTTTAATTCCGAGCAGTTTTTTAACCTTAGTTAACTTGTGCGGAAAGAAACTTGGACAGATCTTTCGTAAGCACAAATAATCAGTTAAAATGCGATAAATGGAAGTTTTGGAGATATTCAATACCGATTCCATGCATTTTAACAATGATTTTTGTTCATTTTTGATAAATTTGCGAACAATTTCGATGGAGTTTTCGGTGATTACTTATTTGGGGCGGCCCGTATGTTCATTGTCATTTATGTCCCCACAAACATCTCTGAAATGTGTGAACCACTCTTGAACTCTGGCCCGAAATAGACAATCATCATAAACTTCTTTCATCAATTCAAATGTTTCCGTAAACGTTTTACCGATTTTAAAACAAAATTTGATATTAGCTCTTTGTTCGAAACTCATTTTTGTACCGATGACACAAACAGACTGACACTTTAGACGCAATAACTTCGCTTCCACTGAACCGAATGCCATCAAGTTTTCACTGGAAGTCAGTTAGAGATGCAACTTCCAACGCACTAACTCATTAGAGAGATGGCGCCATCAAAAACATTTTTGTGACGCCAGTCTTGTTTATTTTGGACTTCACCATGTATTGCCCAAATTATTTACAAACTCTTTCTTACTGTTTTCAACGTATGGTATATACCTACATAAATTTAAGCAATAAATCCATAATTCCCATATCCATTATTTGATTCATTTTGAAAAAAGGTAATTCGCATCTACTTTGAAAGTAGTCAAGCCCATGTCGCATGCTAGTAAAAACGTGTAATAAAATTATATCATACTTTTTATTATATTACAAACGCAAAAATGCACGACTGCATATTCATATGTGAATATGTACGCATGTGTGTGTGTGTGTATGTGTAAAGCATATTGTACGAATCTTAATTAACATCACGAAAGAAGACAGAAACTATGCCATGAACATGGCGTGCCAACTTTCATGAGAAAGTGTTAGCCGTTTTTTCTACTTTAATGCGGCTAGGCACATTTTTAATTTCTTCAATAATCGCTTGCATGCGATCATTTAGCGGCTTGGCTAGGGGGCAGACATGTGTTACATTATGCACGTGTGTTACATTATGAAATCACTGTAAACTGCAAACACCACTCCGTATGCATCCACCTCCGCATCGAGCCACTAACTACTGAACTTTGACCTTGTGCGTTATTTTTATAAAGAATGGTGAATAATCACATCAGAACAGCCAATTTCCAATGTCAATCGATTATTCTGCTGCCACTTCAGGCTTTTCTATTACGTTATGCTTGCAGTTTTTTGTTGCGCGTTGGATTCACTTCACAAGTGTGTTGGTGAAAATCAAAAATTACTGTATGCCCGCCCGTGTGTGTCATTTGTTGCTTGTTGGGCTGACTTTTGTTCAACTCTTCAATGCTAGTACACATTTCATAATTTTTACGCCTTGTCATTATCTTTAAGTTGGAAGCTTTAATTACCTATATTTTCCGTGTTAAGACATAGTGATTGATTATGGTTAAAATTGATATTGAGTTAAAATTTCCATAATTAAATATTGTGTTGTTTAGGTGTTTCTAAATCGAACTAGATTTGTTTGCAAAGATCAAAAAAATTAAAATAATTGCATACAATATGAAAAGGGACATATAAATAACTCTCGGTAAATTAACCCGCTATGTCATAGGTTACACATATGTATGTATTATTATCATAATTATTTATTAAAATATAATTGAATTTAACAAATGAAAAAAAAAAAAAAAATGAATTAAACAGTGCGACAATTTTCAGGTCATCGGCTCGGGCCCAAACCAAACCAATTGCAAATAAAAGTACTCATGTAGTACAAGTGTTGGCTGAAATTTGTTGGTGGTCAAAAGCTGTATTCGAAGGTGCGGAGTTGGACAACGATAGCGATTCGGAAATAAGTCCTCCAAAAAAAACAGCGAATTCAACCCTGCCTCTAAGCTTAAGCTCAGCATCACTAGCTAAATGAATTAAACGGGTGGTTTTTTCAGAGCCCGGCCTTTTTTCCACTAAAAACATTTCAGAGTTTTATTTGATATGGAATACATGAAATACATCCACTCGTTTTTGTTACACTTTTTTCAAGTACGTTTAGCCCATAAGTGCTCAATGTCTTTGACAACCCCTAGTAAATTTTTCCAAGAAATCTTTTTGTAGAAAATATTAACCTTTTAATACCCAGTTTAAGAGCGCTTTTGAACAATTTTGGAAAAAAGGGTAAAATTGTCACATAACGGTGGAATTCAACAGGTTAAAATGTTCTACAAAAAAATGTATCATTGAATTGTACTAAAAATCTTCTAAGACGAAATTTAAGAAAAATCAATATTTTTATAAATATTTTGTATATTTAATATGGCATTTGATCAATATTGCGAAACTATAATACACTACTAAAAAAAATTGTGACCCGGTAGACCAAAACCCAGTTGGGGTTTTACTATTCTATATACATACATGAGTACTTTCATTTGCAATTGGTTTGGTTTGGGCCCGAAAACTGCTGCCGCACAGTGTTATAAGACCAAATAAGTTAAAAAATATTTATAAAGGGTTTTTCAATAAGGGCGGGTAGATGTTGAAATGGAATAAAATGGCGTTTGCTGTGTGGCACGTAGCGCCGTCCTGCTGGAACCACATATCGTCTAGGTCCATATGGTTCAATATGGGCCATAAGAAATTGGAAGGGCCACCACGTCTACCGAAAAATGGGCGCAATGCGCGCAACGTTTGCGTTAATGAACACTCATTTTGATAATAAAGTTTTATCATTTGAACGTGCTGTTCAATCGTGTAACTTGCCATGAAGATTTGGCATAAACAACAGAATAATAAACAAAAGATTTGACAGATGTCACCAAAACAAAATGGATGCCACAGAGCGCCAAAATCGCGCCAATTGAAAAACCCATAGCTTTATGAAAATTTGACATTTGTATAATATTTGATTCAGAAGGGATGGAGAGAATATTGCTTGGGTCCGCGTTCTCAAATGTAGCAGTTCGTAAAACGGAGGGAGTTGGGTAATATAAAGGGTGATTTTTTAGCTATTATCTTTTTAAACAGTTGGTTTAAACAGCTGACGCACGTTTCGTGTTTTGTTTCACTGTCAAACATCTTCAGTTTGGTCTATAATTTAACCATGAATTGTCTTACAAACGAACAACGCTTGCAAATCATTGAATTTTATTATAAAAATGCGTGTTCTGTTAAGAAAGTTTAAGATCCACTTTTTTATTGAAAAATTGTGTTCAGCGACGAAGCTCATTTTTGGATCAATGGGTACGTAAATAAGCAGAATTGTCGATTTTGGAGTGAAGACCAGCCAGAAGAATTGCAAGAGCTACCAATGTATCCAGAAAAGGTCACAGTTTGGTGCGGTTTATGGACTGGAGGTATCATTGGACCGTACTTCTTCAAAGATGCTGCGAATCGTAACGTAACACATGCCACATGCCACACAGCACGCGTAACAATGGATTTGTTGAGAGGCGAGTTCGGTGAACATTTTATTTCACGTTCGGGACCTGTCAATTGGCCACCCAGATCGTGCGATATAACGCCTTTAGGTTACTTTTTGTCGAGCTATGTATGTTAAAGCTCATGTCTATTCAGACAAGCCTGCTTCAATTAACGCATTGCAAGACGACATTAAAGTATTTATATGTGAGATACCGGCCGAAACATTGGAAAGAGTAAGCCAAAATTGGACTAAGCGGATAGTCCATTTGAACAAACTGCAGTGGAAGCTCACATTCTATTTACTATTTTACCATTAAGTCATTTTAATTTTTTCTCTTTGAGAGATCAGTTAGCGATTCGTCAGAATTTCGCTGCTTGGTAATAGATATTTACTGGAAAATTAGCCGAATGATGGCCTATGCTCAAATAGGAGTTAAAGGAAAAATATATAACTATGTATGTATGTATATAGCGTCCCGGCATAGTAACGTTCTTTTTCACTTAAATCTACGTAATCTTGTATTCTATCATTCCTGGTAGCACCACTGTGTGTTCGAGTATAGCAAATAAAGCGAACATTTGTTTCATAACCAAGTACTGCTGCTTAGCTACTAGTATTTAGAAATATGTATGTATGTACATACATATATTTTAATTGCCGACATTAAATATTCATTCTAACGGGTGTGTATGTAACCTCCACCAGACCTGCCAGAACACGTAAATACATGTCCGAGTCCAGATTATTCTCTTTCGCGCCTGCGACATTACTCATATGAGTACTTTTATAAAGTAGTAGAGTGTAAATATGTGCACACCTCACACATACCTACAAGAATGTATACATACATATATATGTACATATATGAAAAAAATATAAAATCTGTTTACTACATTTATTACTTAGTATATCGCATTCACCCATATTTTCATTGAGTGCGTGTGCACTATTTATTTATAACAATAAATGATAATTTTTACCGTAAACAACATGTCTGTGCCGCTGGTTCATCAAACTACATACATAGTAATAATACCATAAATGCTAAATGCAATACAAAGTATTTGCCAACTTGCTAAGTCACCGTTCTTATTTTATTTTTCCTCTAGCAGAACTACGATCACTAGGTTGAGTAGATTTTCATTGAGAACGAAAGCAAAGCTCGAAGTACATACATACTTATGTACATAAAAAAGCTCGTAGCTGAGTGTAGTCACATACTGACATGACGGATTATTATTGCACTTAGAAAGTGTCTAGTAGATATTTTTAAATCATTTTGATAAACTAGAAATTTTTATTTAAAAAGATGACAAAATCAGAACAGTTTACTTTCCATTTAGCCGTTAATGCGTACGATGCGTGTTAGCTATGGTTTAAGCAGCTATCAACGCCTTCTTGTTTTATTTCACCAAGTTGGCTTATGAGCATTAGTATGTATGGATATGTATGTAAGTATGTATGAAGATATGTTAATATAAGATAAGGAATAACTTTATTGCAGGGAAAGTAGTGTATTATTACTTGGAGTATATGTACTTGCGTGTATGTGTGTGCGTATGTATTTCGGTGCACTCGGCACCGAAAATTTCTGAATGTACCCAAATAAATAATGTGATATCTTAATCTGTAAGTGAAGCAGACTCTTCGGGTAGTATTTTAATAGACTTTAATACTATTTTTATTTACCTACAGTGACGGACATATAGGCACAATAAATAACGACAATGGAATAAAAATCAAGTTTTTCAAACCAACATAAGTTACTCATACTCATATATTTTAGTTAAAAAATCAACTCTAAATTTTTGAAAATTCGCAGCGCTTAAACCATAAATTAAAAGAAAAGTAAAAGTTCAGCAATATTTGCTGGAAAAAAGTATAGGCACAGTTCTTTTGTATGTTTAAAATTTAAAGATACACATATGTACATAAAAGTTAGTACTTCGTTGGATGGCCTTTTTCTTTTAATACGGCTTTCAGTCTATACGGCATTGAGTGCACTAATTTTTTCGTAAATTCTTCGCCAATATTAAGCCATTCTTCTTTAAATGCTGCTTTCAATTCAGGCTTCGTGGAAATCGCACATTTTCTGACTCGTCGTTCCAATTCCTCTCACAAATGCTCAATAGGATGGAGGTCCGTAGACTGTGGTGGATGCGGCGGAACATGTGCCGTGTGATAAGTAAGCGACATCTTTACATCATGCGCCGTTTGCTTAGCGTTATTGTCATGCTGAAATGTGAAGGAGCTTGGTAGATTCAACTGATCTGCACTTTTTTGAGATTTTCTTTCAATATGTTTAAATAAACTGATTTGTCCATTAGACCTTCTACGAATAAAACTCCCCCACACCTGCAGCAGACATGCAACCCCAAACCATTAATCCTCCACCACCGTACTTCACACTTGGTGCTAGATTTTTTGCAGCGTAAGCTGTGTTACGTTTTCGCCACACAGTTATGCGGCCGTCTGAACGAAAAATATTAAATTTGCTTAAAGGCTGGCTTTAAAATAGTTTTCCATATGCCATCCTTTTTCTTTTGGTTGGTTGCAGATATGAAGGGCTTGCGCCACATGCTTTGTACCCAGCGTGATGCAATACTCGTCTAACTGATTTGGCATGGACTTCTTTGGCATGGACTACTTTGGCAAAATCTTGTTTTAGCTCCGCCGCGATCTGGGGTGATGTAATTTTCGAAAGATTTTTCAGTTTTCGTACAATTCGATCGCTCTCGGTCTGTTATTTTGCGCGGACGACCACTTCGCTGCGAACTTGTGAAATTCGTTTGCCCTTTGAAGCGGTTAACAATGGTACGAATGGTGAAACGACTTCGATCCATCATTTCTGCGATCTCCGCAAGCGACTTTCCATTTTTATGTAAATATGATACATTATTATTTTACGCTTTGATTCTCGGATTTCGTTTTGGACTCATTGTAACAAAAAATCTTACCCAACGCACTAATTTTCGCTGATCTTGCCCACAAAACTAGTAAAATTTAGGTAACGGTATATTAGAACATACATACATATGTATTGTAAAAAAGAGTTGCCAGGTATACACAAAGTGCTAGATATGGGAAAAGAATGAAAAATGCTTATACTTTTGTCCTCCTAAAAACTCATATTTTTTACATTTTAGATTCTATCACCTTTCGGAGGGCAATACGGAAGTGTTGTAACTCCTTAAATTAATGAGGAAAGCTTATTAAGCCTATACTTTTGTCCGGCACTGTGTGTATGTGTGCACATTTGTATGTATTTCACTCAGAATGTTTGTTAAGAAATTTTGGTTACGTTCACTTTGGTTCAACACAAATCACGAAATAACCTACTTTTTTAAGAGAGTTGCCACCTGTTAAAAAGTTAAATTAAATAAATTTAATAAGTTCAATCAAAGATTAAAAACAAGTTTTAAGAGAGTTTAATTTTGAAAATATTTTGGAAGATGTGGGTATAGTGGCAAATAATTTTATTCGGTTCAATAAAACGTATTTTATTTTTAGTTTCTTATTTAGGTAAATAATATTTAATTCAGAATTAAATTAGATTTTAGGAAAAATATGATGATTCCGTGAAAGTAAAACGCGTCTGTCCTCGCTGGCGATTTGTTCGAACTGTCGCGTTTATTCAGTTAAGTTTTTTTATGTTGTCCTCTTATTGTCAGTGTTGCCATCGGTTCGTCCGTTCGGTCTGGTTGCCACAGAAGAGATTTGCCAACTGTTTGAAAAATTAACTCAATATGGGTGTCAAAGGAAAGAGATGTGAGAAAAATTTTTGATTAAAGTTCCCACCTGTTTAAAATTAAAAAAAAAATGAATACTATATAATTAAAATGGTTCAATATGGGTGGCAAATGGAAAATATTTAAAAAATATTATTTTAGAAAATACTTTCGAAGATGGTTGCCACCTGTGTGAAAGGGTTGTTAATTCAATTTGATAAATAAGCTAACTGAAATATGGGCGCCAAGCGAAAGAGGTATGAAGGATCTTTAGTTAAAATTTTTTTGAATAGGGTTGCCAACTTAAAAAAACTTCTTCATTCAATTTGATAAATGGTATGAAATTTGGTATGATAGATCTTTACTTTAAGTATATTTTTGAATAGGGTTGCTACCTTTTAAAAAAACTTCTTCTTCATTAAATTCTATAAATAAGCTAACTGAAATATGGACGCCAAGCGAAAGTGGTATGAAAGATATGTACATTAAATATATTTTTGAATAGGGTTGCCACCTTTAAAAAAAACTTCTTCATTAAATTCTATAAATAAGCTAACTGAAATATGGGTGCCAAGCGAAAGTGGTATGAAGGATCTTTAGTTTGAATTTTTTTGAATAGGGTTGCCACATTTAAAAACTTCTTCACTTAATTTGACTAATAAGCTAACTGACATATGGGTGCCAAGCGAAAGAGGTATGAAAGATCTTTACTTTAAATATATTTTTCAATAGGGTCACCATCTTTTAAAAAAACTTCTTCATTCAATTTAATAAATAAGCTAACTGAAATATGGGTGCGTAGCGAAAGTGGTATGAAAGATATGTACGTTAAATATATTTTTGAATAGGGTTGCCGCCTTTTAAAAAAACTTCTTCTTCATTAAATTCTATAAATAAGCTAACTGAAATATGGGTGCCAAGCGAAAGTGGTATGAAGGATCTTTAGTTTAAATTTTTTTGAATAGGGTTGCCACATTTAAAAACTTCTTCTACACTTAATTTGATAAATAAGCTAACTGACATATGGGTGCCAAGCGAAAGAGGTATGAAAGATCTTTACTTTAAATTATTTTTCAATAGGGTCACCATCTTTTAAAAAAACTTCTTCATTCAATTGAATAAATAAGCTAACTTAAATATGGGTGCGAAGCGAAAGTGGTATGAAAGATATGTACGTTAAATATATTTTTGAATAGGGTTGCCACCTTTTAAAAAACTTCTTCTTCTTGATTGGCGGGATAACTACTTACGCGATTTGGTAAAGTTTAACAAAGCGCGCTGGTCATTACTTTCCCTGAGAAGGCTTTCCTCTTCCTCTGCTACCACCACCTTCAGAGTCGGAGCGTTGGTGCGTTTGTTTCTATTCGAACGACATGACCCAGCTAACGAAGTTTTATTCGTTACGCTATGTCTATTTCGTCGTAAAGCTCATACAGTTCATTGTTCCTTCGCCTACGATACTTGCTCCAAAATTCTTCCCCTGAATCTTTCTTTCAAACACTCCAAGAGACGCCTCATCGGATATTGTTATCGTCCAAGCTTCTGCGCCATGCGTTAGGACGGAAAAGTGATGAGAACGTCTTTTAATGTTTCGTTCTAATTGGACGAGTTAATTTTGAGAAGAACAAAACCAATATTTGTGCGTACATACATCCATATTCAAATAATATACTTATTTGTACATACATACATATGTATGTGCTGTTGACACAAAAAACTGCATTAAGGGAAGTAAAAAATGTTAATATTCTTTTCATACCTCTTAGTCATTTCATTGAATAAATATGCAGCTACAAAATATGGTTCATACAAGCGTGGCAGTTTTGAAGAAATGAGGCCATTCATAATGGCGAGTATTGCAAGTGTTAACGCTGAAAGGGTGCTTTTATGCAATTTACCTTACTTCCTAACCATTTTCATATCTATGTAAAGGGTGAGCAGATTGGAGGTACTCTTTACAATAGGGTTTTTTTCACAGATCACGCGTGACTACTGTCAAACTTAATACATAACAACTTATGGTGTATAGCCATGAGGTCAATTTTTAGCTCAATGACTACGCCAATAAGCAAAATTGCCATGTTTGGGCTGAAGAGCAACACGAAGCTTTTCAAGGACAGCCATTACATCCATTGGAAAGAACCGTTTGGTGTTGCCTATGGATTGGGGGAATCATCGGCCCATATTACTTCAAGGACGAGGGTGGCGCCAATGTAACAATGAATGGCGAACGCTATCGCGTCATAATAAATGATTTTTTGGTGCCGGAAATTTAAGCTCGTGATCTCCTCAACATTTGCAACATTTGGTTCCAACAAGACGGCAGACGGCGCTACTTACCATAGAGCCCTTGAAACAATGGATTTACTGCGTCGCCGTTTCGGTGATCAATTAATCTTTCGTCTCGAACTAGTGGATTGGCCACCAAGATCTTGTGATATCACACCTTTGAACCAGCTTAGATTGAGGCATTGGAAGCCAATATTACTAAAGTTATTCACGAAATACCGGCCGAAGTCCTCCAGCCAGTCATTCAAAATTGGTGCCTACAGATGGCCGAATTACGGCACAGTTGCGGCCAACGTTTGAAAGGGATTATCTTTAAAAAATAAATGTCAGGAATGGTTCTACACAAAAGTAATAAAGATTGCCCAATCAATTTGAATGTTCATTGTTTTATTTCAATTTAAAATCCGATATCTCGCAAAGAAGCAAATGTCATATATCACATATTAAATAGGAAGAAAAGCTGGCAGCTAAAAGTGACATATCATAACGCACTAAATTTGACATATTATAAGACAGGCTTACACTCTGAAAAAATTCGTATTAAAATTCGCAAATTTTATTGAAAAATGTTCGTAAAGTTAAAAATTGTCAAAAATGTCCAATTATATGTTTTAAGTGATTTCCAATTCTAACCTGGCTTTGTGAGTAAGAAAAAATTGTCGCCACATAAGCTGCAGTTGTAATAGTTGTTTGGTCCTCTTCGTGAAGACAACGATTTTTTAAAGAAAGTATTCAATGGCGACCGCCTTGGCCGAATGGTTTGGTGCATGACTACCATTTGGAATTCAGAGAGAACGAAGGTTCGAATCTCCGTGCTTGGAACAGCAAAATGATAGAAAAAGTTTTTTCAATAGCGGTCGCCCCTCCACCATGAAAAAGCTTCTCATAACTGCCATTCGGAGTCGGCTTAAAACTGTAGGTCCCTCCATTTGTGGAACCACATCAAGACACACACCACAAATAGGAGGAGAAGCTCCGCCAAACATACAACATGTACGCGCCAATATTTTTTATTCAATAGCCAGTGGCACAGTATCTGGTGGTTCTCTTAGCAACTTTTACCGAGAAAAGCTTCAAGATTGCCAGACTACTGCAGCGTTTTTCAAGCTGAGGTGCAGTTTATAAGGCGGTAAAAGTCTTAAGCAGAACGGACCCCGCTACTAAAACTAACACTCTACAAGACTTTCATCATGCTCGTCCTAACGTATGGCGCAGAAGCTTGGACGATGACAATATTCGATGAAGCGTCGCTTGGAATGTTTGAGAGAAAGATTCTGCGAAAGATTTTTGGACCTTTGCACGTTAGCGACGGCAAATATCGCAGGCGATGGAACGATGTGCTGTATGAGATTTACGACGACATAGACATAGCGCAGCGAATAAAGATCCAGCGGCTACGTTGGCTGAGTCATGTCGCCCGAATGGATACAAACGCTCCGGCTCTGAAAGTATTCGATGCGGTACCAGCTGGTGGTAGCAGAGGAAGAGATTGAAAATACCAGGTGGAGAAGGACTTGTCTTCTGGTGCCGGCTAGCAAGAAACGACTGGGGCGCTTTGTTAAACTCGGCCGAAATCGTATAAGCGGTTATTGCGCCAATTAAGAAGAAGAAGAAGAATGGACCCTGTTCCTTCTTCTGTTCTTGCTAGATAAGCTCTCGATTCTTTTAACGACTTTAGAATATATTCGGCTGCGTTACGCTCTAATCGATCCGGCTCGTTCCAACTACAGTCTGTTCTATGTTACCAGAACGACCTGGATTCATATCCGGCCAAGAACTGTCACTCCAGCATCACTCTCCGTACGTGTATGGCGAATGTTTATGCGGCTACAACAACAACAAATACAACAACAACTGCATCCTACTTTAATGGTATATCAGAAAATAAAGAAGCGGGCGAGTGCACGGGTAAAAAGAGGGGAATCAAGTCTAAGCATACGAGCCCCACTGCGTTTCTTATATTTACACGTTACAAATAAATAAATAACACAAAAAACCATTAAACCAAAAAAAGATAGACTATCTGCTAACAGAAGCTGGACTAATCTGGAGATCTGCAGATCATCGTCTTCCTTTTGAAAATAAAAATCATAGAACTTGCTGAAACTACAAAAAACGAAAAAAAAACCCTTCTCATGGGAATACTAAAGGATTACTGCTGTCATATAGCTGAAAAATTTCTAAGTTCAACAGCCACTTGTGAACTACTTATAGACAGGGAAACCATCAATAAGGTAAATACAAGAGACAAAACCTCTCAACATGCGAACTAAGCAGACAGACATGGTCGAAATGGAACAGCGGTCGATCGAAAAGCTTGTTATTTATGATTTAACAGAGAAGCTATAAGAAAAATGATAGGCGTATTAACTGGTCATTGTCTAATAGCCAGCCACGATAGAAGGTTAGGACTCCCGTACTTTGATTTCTGTAGAAGTTGTCTTAATACAGAAGAAGAGGAAACAGTCACACCTTTTATGTGAGTGTGAGAGCTTAGCGACAAGGAGGCTCCACACTCTTGACATGACATTTTTAACTGATGTAGCGGACATAGCGCATTTAAAACTAACGAAGCTTTGCTCGTTTATTAAAGCTACCGGATGGTTTGAAAAGCAGCCCTTAGGGTAAGGTTCAGTGGAATCACAATGGACCTATGAAAGGTCTAAGTGTGTCATTCCGACAGCCACCCCACCACCTACCTACCTAAGTTCAACGAAACAATTTCTGTATTAGCTGTAGAGATAAAAAAAGATTCAGGATCTATCCAACATTTTCTTTGCAAATGCCTTGCACTTCCTGAAATAAGCCTCTGATTTCTGATAACCTACTTATTTGACTGTCTAGTCACAGTCTTGGCGACCGCCGTAGACGAACGGGTTGCTGCGTGACTACCATTCGGAAACATGAAACAGTAAAATTATAGAAAAAGTTTAATTTATTTATTTTAATCACAATCTTGCTGTGATTCACTAAAAATTCGGGATGATTTCGGGACATTTAGTCATAGGACTGAAGAAATGTGTTCTTTAAGCACATTTGACATATCAAAAATTCGAAATTTATCAATCGAAAATTTGTACAACCCGGACACTCTCATGGTGGCTATGTATATACTAAAGGGTGGTTAAGTTTTAAGGGCCGATGTTGAATGTGAACCACACCTAAACGTGAAGCTTTTTTCTGCGTTTCATTTAACATTTTTCAATTTCAGATTAACTCAATTTGAACCATGGAAAGATATATAATCGAGCAACGCGTTAAAGTTATTCAGGTTTGTTATGAAAACGGGCGTTCAAATCAAAAAGCATATCGCGCACTTCGTAATTTTTTCGGTAAATTTAAGCGCCCAAATGTGCTTACAATCGGAAAAATTGTGCAAAAGTTTGAGCAAACCGGGTCTGTAGGAGATGTGAAAACACCAGTGCATGCTCGTACAGCTCCTACTGCAGGAAATATTGCTGCTGTTCGCGATAGTGTGGTTGAAGAGCCGTCCACCTCACGCTCGTCGTTGATGATCGAATATGCATAAAGACTTGCATTTACACGCTTACAAGGTGCAATTGACTCAAGAACTAAAGCCTCTTGACCATTTCAAGCGTCGTCAATGGTCAGAATGGTGGCAGGAAATGGCAACACTGAATGTCCAAATCATCTTCAGTGATGAGGCACATTTTCACCTCAGTGGATTTGTCTATAAGCAGAATTGCCGTATTTGGGCGAATGATAATCCAAGAGTGATGCCGAAAAATCCATCCACATACAAAGAGTGAGTGTTTGGTGTGGTTTATGAGCCGGCGGCATCATTGGGCCGTATTTTTTTCCAAAATGAGGCCGGTCAGGCAGTTACTGTGAATAGTGCTCGCTATTGTGAGATGATAATGAGTTTTTTGTGGTCTGAATTGGATGATATGGATGTGGACTATATGTGGTTTCAACATGGCGGTGCGGTAACGAAACAATGGCTCTTTTACGCGAAAAATTTGATGGCCGAATAATCTCATGTCGCGGCGATGTCAATTGGCCGCCAAGATCATGTGATTTAACACCGTTGGACTTCTTTCTTTGGGGTTATTTGTTGAAAGAAAAGGTGTACGTCGATAAGCCAGCAACAATTCAGGAGCTAAAGGATGAGATAATTTGGCCTATTATCTCAATTATGCCTCAGCGTCATCGAAAAGTTGGACCATCGCATAGAGGTGTGCCGCCGAGGCTGCGGCGGCCATTTGGCTGATATTTTGTTTCATACGTAATTGAGCCATACGAATATTATCATAATAAAGAGAAATGACAATAATTTCCTAAAAAAATTGCATTTTATTCAAAATCAACACCGGCCCTTAAAACTTAACCACCCTTTAGAAATCATTTTCTGTCACGAATACTAATCCTTAACAATTTTATGCTTCATTTAAATTTTGTAATTCTACATCCCTTGAAGAAACACCCTTAGTTTTGTTAGTTCTGGATTGCCTTAAAACGCATTTTAGCTCTCTAAGAGTTAAGCATTCTAACATGTCAAGATTTATATGCACATAAGTATGTATGTATGTATGCGCACACCAAGTAGGTAAGTGGATGTAGCTATGCTTATAAACTGGTAAATTCTCTTGCTTAGCCCACATTCGATTTGAATGGAGTGCAAAGGTAAATATGGTATGCATTTCAAAACTTTGATGAAGCCAATCTTTAGATGGCCATCAGCGCGATAAACAAGCCAGCGCCTACCTCTTACAAAACTAGGGCACTTCTTGGGGGGATTCAAGGCGTACACACACTTTACTATTGCCAAAGAAATGCGGTTACATTCGCTTTGTATATTGCGTATACGTACACATATATAATATATCCATGTGTTTGTATGTAGAATAATTATTTTGATATTTATTTTATATCAGAACTTCAGTTTGTTGTTTTCGCCGAAAACTAAGTCAAGAGCCTTTATCCTAAAACTGAAAGGAAAATTTACCCCATTTAATGCCTCTTTATATTTGTATTCGTGCTAAAAGCTTGCATGTATGCTGGCAAGTGTGTGAAAATTTATTGCACTCGAGCTATGTATATTTGTTAAGCTTCATTTTCTCCACACTGCGGAGAAAAACCAATCTACTTAGCAAACATTCTCGTTCATGAACTGGGTATCTGATGGAAGAAGTTATACTAGTTCGAGAGTGATTAGAATTGCACTAGTAGCAAATTGATCAATTAGAGGTGAATGCAAAGTAATAAAATAGTATTCTATTATTTAATAAGAATGCTTCAAACGTCAAGGATACACACATTGAAGATTAGAGGAATTGAAATGTTGAAGGAGTCTGAAACTGAACTGAAAATTGAACTTCACATGTACGTGCAAAATTCCAAATCTATCGAAAGTAGAGCTCTAAACTGGCAAGATCCTCTATCTGCCATGAATAAAATTCTTGCAATACACGGTTTGATTGAAAAGTAATGAGCCATCCCGCGCGGAGCGTCTGCCAAGCGATCAACCGAATCGGCTGGGGAAAATGATCGTTGGACCTTCCCCTTCCACTAGAAACCAATCCCAGTTCGCTGGCAACAGCGGTGCAGTCAACATCGCTCCGCGCGTGAAAGCTGTTTTAAAAGTGTGTTAGGATTTTGCAGTGGCGAAACTGCAGCGCTCGTTGGAGCAACGTTACTCGATCAAATTTTGCGTAAAGCTAAACAAAACGAGTACCTAAACCATTGGGCTACTCAAGGAGGCTTACGGTAAGGTAAAACGGTGGCACAAGTCGTTCAAGGAAGGCCGGGAGGACGTCGAAGACGAAAAGCGATCTGGATTCTTCATCACGACAATGCGCCGGCGCACACCGCCTTCCTCTGCACCTCTGCATTGGCCAAGATGGGGGTTCCAGTGCTTCTCCACCCTCCCTACAGCCTACACCTGTCCCCTCCGGACTTCTTCTTGTTCCCACGCCTGAAAAGAAAAATGAAGGGGAGGCGTTTCGACTCCATCGAGGCGATCCAAAAAACTGTGACAGCCGAATTGAACGCGATTCCGGCGAATGAGTTTAAAAAATGTTTCCTGCAGTGGAAGGACCGCTACCAGCGGTGTATTGACGCTCAAGGGTCCTATTTTGAAGAATATTAGTTGTAGAAGCCAAAAGGTTTAATAAAAGTGCTTAAAAAAAATAAGGCTCATTATATTTCAATCAAATCCTGTATAGGTATTCACATATATTGGCGTCAACGGAGCATGTAAAACTTGCCCAGTGCTGCCCTGAATGCCGCTTAGCACTTACTTCCCATCGACTTTTACGTTATTTTCATCGCAGCTCAAAGTGCAATCAGGTTAAAGGAGGTTGGCCTCTGTAGGCAATCTCTTAAGGGGCATGGGCGCATTTTCGGACATTTAACACCGTATTTCTCCGAACTTTGAACAGATCTCTCTATCCGCATGACCGTGGTCGTGTTAGAGCAATCTTTCCATATAGACAGGATTGAATCGAGGAGAAAACCTGCACCGAAACTTGCACCTCTGTCTTCACTGACGACTCCAACATGGAATTGGGAGTCGAAGAAGGGGTTTTCTCTAAATAAGCCAATTTATCTATCTTCTTTAAACTGCTGAATACTGCTAGTGTTTCTCAAGCAGAAGTCTTTGCGATCCTGCAAGCATGCAAAATGCTTAGAGAACGCGGGAACAAAGGAGATATTAACAGTTTCTCTGATAGTCAAGCCGCGATCAAGGCTCTGACAACGTCATGGTGCAGAACCAAACTAATAAACTCATGTAAAGAGGAGATCAAATATCTTGGGTGTGCAGGTACCATTTCTCTTATCTGGGTTCCAGCACATAGGAACATAGACTGAAATGAGATTGCTAATGAGCTTGCCAGAAAGCAGACCGTATTGGTCTCAGAGACCTCCTACGCGGTCATCGGCATCCCCCTGTCTATTGTTAAAGAGGAATTGCACAAATTATTTCTCAGCAAAGCGCAGAAAAGACGGAGCTCCATTTCTTCATGTGCTATTTCAAAAAACCTTCGGCCCCAGTACAATAGACGAGGGACTCAGAAAGTCCTTTGGACTCCTTGCCATTCAATTTCCAAATTTGTAGCTGTGTTCACTGGCCACTGGACGATCGGCACACACGCGGAAAAGCTAGGGTTACCATTTAACCCCCATTGCAAAAACTGTGGGGACCTTTCAGAGAAAAAGACTGTTGAGCATTTTTTCTGGGAATGTTCAGTTTTGGCAGGTCGACGACTAAGATCATTCGATGCACCTTTCTTCGATAGCCTTGGGCAGTGTGCCAACCTAAATCCCATCAATCTTCTTCGTTACAACAACAGCACTGGTTGGCTGCCTGTGGGAGGTCTCAAAATGGTAACAAAACGGCGCTTCGGTCCTGCTTGGGGAGTGCCAGAGCGACATTTCAACTATTTCACCTACCTTCCTACATATACGAGGTGTGTTCAAAAAGTATCGCGAATTTTGAATTTTCGCAGGTTACGTATATTCGAATTTCGATTTTTTTTGTGGCGATATGTTGATACTCATGTCTCTCACTCATGCCGACGAGTTCGGCCATTTTGAATGTTCAGTTAATTGTTGACAACTGTTTTGCTTGCACGTTTTTCGGCTCGTCTTCGATTTTTACCTATTCAAAAAGATGGATCAAAGAACCTGTATCAAAATTTGTGTGAAATACGAAATTAAGTGCGCGAATGCATTCCGAATGTTGACTGTGTCATACGGAGAAGCTTTTTTGAACCAAAGCAACGTTTATCGGTGGTACAAAATGTTATCAGAAGGCCAAGAAGATGTGAACGATCACTACAACAACAATCGAAAAACTTGATGAAGTGAAGAAAATGGTATTGGCCAATCGTCGAATCACCGTTAGAGAAGTTGCTGAGGACCTAGACATATCGATTGGTTCGTGCTATTCGATTTTTTTAATGAATTGGGCATGAGACGGGTCGTCGCAAAATTCTTACCAAAACAGCTCAATTTCGACCAAAAGCAGCATCGCATGAACATTGCTAATGAGATATTGGTATCTGAACACTGTCCGCGGTGACCCAAATTTGCTCCAGAGGGTCATAACTGGTGACCAATCGTGGGTTTATGGTTATGACGTGGAAACCAAAGCTCAATCATCTCAATGGAAGCTGCCGCACGAACCAAGACCGAAAAAAGTGCGCCAAGCTCGGTCGAATGTGAAGTTTATCTTACCGTTTTCCCCGATTGCAGGGGCATTGTGCATCATGAGTTCTTGCCACAGGGTAAAACGATCAATAAAGAATATTTCCTGCAAGTTATGCGCACAGGGTGTAGCGCGAAGCAATCCGCCAGATACGCCCGGATTTGTGGAAGAACAAAAATTGGCTCTTGCATCACGATAACGCCCCTGCTCACACATCGTTGCTTGTGCGCGACGTTTTGGCCAAAAACAACACATTAATGATGCCAGAGCAACCGTATTCCCCAGATCTGGCCCGCTGTGACTTTTTCTTGTTTCCGAAACTGCTGTCATGGAGCACACAATGTGTTTATGTAATACAACTTCGTTACTATTTCAAATCACAGTTTGAAATTTACACGGTAAATTCTTTAAAAATCTTTCTTTAAAAATTCATAAAAAACAAAAAATCGACTTTTAAGACGAAAATATGGGATGGTCCCGTCTTAAGTCTAACAGCTCATTGAAAAAAAAATTAGTCATGTTTTAATTCATACTAAAATCACTTATCGTATATCACAAATAAAGCATTAAGGGGGTCTTCTACCGTCACGGTTTGAAAAAATCGATTTTTTTTTTTAGATTTTTTAAAAGCTACTAATGTTAAGAGTATGCTATAAAGAGGGTTTTATGAAAAACATGTTCCTTCATGAGCATTTCGGGGAGAATACATGCATGCGCGTGGCATTTTCGAGCGTTTCTGTGGCGTGACTTTATCTTTAAACGCCTTTTCCCGAAAGTTGACTTTTTTCAACTTTCTGGTCACACATCTACTATAAATATTTGTCGAATTCATTCCATCTTTTTTCCAGTTATTCAGTGAACATCTCGCTATGTTTTCCCAGACCACTTTTTTCAATTTTTGATTAGTTTAATTTTGCGGGCCTCTAAAGTGTAAAAAAAAGAGGAAATTTTCAAACTTTTTTTTTAAAATCACGCATTTTTTACAAATTTCAAAATATTTAAAATCGCCACTGGGAAAACATAGCCAACGCTACACTTTATGATAAAAAAAAATTTTTTTGATTTCAGATAAGTAAAATGGTCGATCGCGTGCCACAAAGTCGCCTAGGACATTTTTACAAGGGCAACCTCGAGGACGGTTCAAGGACACAGGGCCAAAGAATTCGATTTGAAAAATATATTTTTAAATAGTGCAAACTTGTGCAAATTAAATAAAAAAAATCTGATTTCATTATCTCAAGTGGTTGCTTTGTAATTAATTCCCAAAAATAGGCCCGAGATTAAGGCGCGACGGTAGAAGACCCCCTTAAGAACAATATACGTATGCCAAAGACTTTGCGATAAAACATGTGGTCTGCGGCTAAAGATGGTGGCATGGTCTATAAGACAATAATATTGCCATGATCACCTATGTCTCTCTGGTATGGTGGCCAAAAGTAGACCAAACTAAGCCTCAGATAACACTTAACAAGGTATACAGAATAGCCTGTCTGAGCGTAACGGGAGCAATGCGAACCTGCCCCACAGCGGCTTTAGGAATGGTCACTGGACTCATTCCACTCTATCTTGTAGCCAAAGGGTCGGCAGCCAGTGCAACTCTAAGGCTTCCTAATCTATTCCATCTCAAAGAAGGCAATCTTACAGGACATGTAAGGATTCTGGGTTCAATCCTGAACTCTCCTTGCCTGACAGTTCACGACAAGATGGAAAGGAAACTCCGCTCAACGTGGAGAAACCATGAAATATCCTTAAAACAGGGCGCACATGTGCCGTTTACTGATGGATCCAAAATGGAAGACGGTAGTGCCGGGGCTGGAATTGTCGGACCAAATTTCAAAAAAGCAACTGCAATGGAAAAAATCACTGCCATTTTCCAGGCAGAGGTCCACGCTTTAGAGCTGTGTGCCAGAGAATGTCTACGGAGAGGCTCGCGCGTTGCCAATATTAACATTCTCTCTGACAGTCAAGCAGCTCTAAAATCGCTGGATAGCCTCTCATTCCAATCAAGGTTGGTCTGGGAATGTAATAAAATCCTCAACACCCTAGCATCAAGAAACTTTGTGACCTTGATCTGTGTTCTGGGACATGAGGGGCACGAAGGGAATGAAACTGCGGACACTTTAGAGAAAAAGGGCAGCAATCCCTTCATAGGTCCTGAACCTTTCTACGCAGTAAATAACAGCTTCAAAAGTGCCCTTCTGCCTGAGCAGGAACAACGAGGCCCAATCGATTACTGGAGAGCCCCCTCTCTACCGACCACAGTGCAAAAACAATAATGCAAAGTAAAAGTAAATAAAAAATATATTAATATGAATTTTATTTTTATTTTTAAAAGTAAATAAAAAAATATGTTAATATGAATTTTATTAACATATTTTTTATTTACTTTATGAATTTTATTAACATATTTTTTATTTACTTTATGAATTTTATTAACATATTTTTTATTTACTTTATGTTAATATGAATTTTATTAACATATTTTTTATTTACTTTTACAACTGGACCCAAACTGCTGACTTTCGCCCCAAATTGGACTAGACTGTTTTCTGTCTATAGTGAACTAGTTTTTTGACTAGTGTCATGCTGAGCAGAGGTCAGCCTCTAGTTCGTTTGTTGCATAATACTGATGCATGCGTTAACAAAGGATATCCCCATTTTGAAAATACCACCGAAATATTTTAGTTGAAAAGCAAATGAGCAGCAAGTTACACAGTTCAAAACTAAATAGTAGGTTGGAGGGTGGGCAATGTACACCCTGTGCATGTCTGTAGTATACCTGCATGTGTGTGTATTTATGTAAATATATCTACATTTTTATGTTGCTCTTTATACATTAACGGATGGTACATCCCATATCAAATCCGAAAATCAACAATCGGTAACTATTTGACGACTGTGAGCAGCTGTGGTGGTACGAGCACGCATAATAATGGTGAAAAATATGGTACTTTCTTACTTTGCTTCCAATTTTATCACAACCAGCTTAAGTATATCCATTTGACGCCTCTTTGTCGAGACAAGATAAGCATCTACTTTTTGGCCTTGAGCGCTGCAAAAATGACTAGCTAAGCTAATTCTTGTATAATAAAGTTTTATGGCGCAAAGTTTTTGAATAAATAAACTTCAAATGCGAAATACTATTTATCAGATGTACTTGCATGTACGCATATTTGCAAAATATTCAAAAAATACTTGCAGCCTAATGTCTCTGAACTAGCAAATTATTTTGTAATAAGTAATGAAGAGAATAGAAGTTATGAAGTAACTGGTGAAATTTAATATTTCTATGCATTGATGCGGTTTTTCTTCACCACATTTAGTAATAAATTTACTGGTCTCTTACCTATTGATTGATGTAACTCGAGTTGGAATAACTAAATGATTAGGTCATTGTGGTGAGCTTAGCGATGCATACTCGTATATGAGTGTGTGTGGAAGTAAATTGTGATGGCGAGAGCAATGGGCCAGCTATGGAAATAGGCATATTTGCAAAGGAATTCGTAATAAGTCTTGGGTTACAACGTTGGAAAATATTTTTAGAACCCTTGTTTACGAACTTACACATACATACAAATGTACATAGTGTAATGTTTTATTACACATCTGGTTTGAAGGAGGAAAATGATGCAATTGCCGACCGATATGCACTTCAGAGAGGAAAAGAAAAAGAGAAAATAAAATAATAGCAGATAGGTAGGTAGGTAGGTGAAATGGTTGAAGTGCCAGTCTGACACTCCTCAAGTAGTACTAAAGCGCCGTTTTGATACCATTACGAGATCTCTTACCGATAGATACCTACAGACAGCCAGAGCTGTTGATATAATGGGGAAGATTGATGAGTAAGTTGACGAGCTGCCCCAGGCTGTCAAAGAAAGAAGCACCCAGTGATCTTAATCGTCAACTGCCAAAGCCGGACATTTACAGCTTCTGCAATGGTGATTAAATGGTAACCCTAGTTTTCCGCGTGAGTGCCGATCGTCCAGTGACCAGTGAACACAGCTCCGAATTTGGAAATTGAATGGCAAGGAGTCCAAAGGACTTTCTGAATCCTTCGTATATCGAATTGGGACCAAAGGGTTTTCGAAATAGCACATGAAGAAATGGAGCTCCATCTTTTCTGCGCTTTCGTGAGAAATAATTCGTGCAATTCCCCTTTAACAACTGTCAGGTGGATGCCGATGACCGGGTAGGAGGTCTCTGAGGCCAATTCAGTCCCCGTACTGGCAAGCTCATCAGCATCTTAATTTCCCTCTATGTTCCTATGTCCTGGAACCCAGATTAGAGAAATGTACCTGCAC
This sequence comes from Anastrepha fraterculus, assembly GCA_037575425.1. Lineage (NCBI taxonomy): Eukaryota > Metazoa > Arthropoda > Insecta > Diptera > Tephritidae > Anastrepha > Anastrepha fraterculus. The sequence goes on from JAYXIM010003512.1 coordinate 44,191, forward strand.
ACCCAAGATATTTGATCTCTTCCTCTCAGGAGTGGACTAGTTTGGTCCCGACTTGACTATTGAAGAAAATGTTAAGATCTCCCTCGTTCCCGCGTTCTCTAAGCATTTTGCATGCTTGCAGGATCGCAAAGACTTCTACCTGAAAAACACTTGCAGTGTTCGGCAGCTTACAGGAAATAGATAAATTGGCTGATTTAGAGAAAACCCCTGCTCCGATTCCCGATTCCATCTTGGAACCCTCAGTAAATTCAGAGGTGAAGGCTTCGGTGCAGATTTTACCCTCGATCCAATCTTGCCTATTTGGAAAGATTGCCCTATTACGACCCTCAAACTCTAGCCCTCCCGAAGAGCTTCCCTCCAAACCAGGCATCCATACATTAAAATTGGCAAAACCACTGCGTTGTACATCCACAGCACGACCTGTAACTTGAGTCCCTATTTTTTACCGAACATTGATTTGCAGGAGTAGAAGGCTATACTGGCCTTCTTTACCCGATTTTCAATGTGTAGTTTCTAATGAAGTTTGGAGTCAAATATCACTCCAAGATACCTAACTTCCGATGAGAGCGGGAGAACGTGGTTGTTTAATTTGGGAAGTCGAAAGGGCGGTGGCAGCCCAGCCCGACTGAGTACAGCCAGCCAAAATCTCAGCCATGGCTGGGGGAAACGGTCCCGATACCATCAAGACCATGTCATCGGCGTATGCTACTACCTTAATCCCACCCTTATTTAGCATTATCAGATAATAATAAAAAATAAAAAGAAAATTAAAAACGAGAATAAATTAATAAGATAAACAAATATTATAATACGGGCGGCCGCCGTAGCCGAATGGGTTGGTGCGTGATTACCATTCGGAACTCACAGAGAGAACGTTGGTTCGAATCTCGGTGAAACACCAAAATTAAGAAAAACATTTTTCTAATAGCGGTCGCCCCTCGACAGGCAATGGCAAACCTCCAAGTGTACTTCTGCCATGAAAAAACTCCTCATAAAAATATCTACCGTTCGAAGTCGGCTTGAAACTGTAGATCCCTCCATTGGTGGAGCAACATCAAGACGCACACCACAAATAGGAGGAGGAGCTCGGCCAAACACCCAAAAAGGGAGTACGCGCCAATTATATATATATATATATTTATAAAAAATACCTACATACACTTTATAAAATATGTTATATTAGTTGGGGTAAAAAGAAATCCATTATTTTTGAGCAGATGGTTTAAAATTTTTTAATGGTCGATCTTTGGCTGCTGGGCGATGCTACGACTACTAACATGTCACTCAACTTCGATTATTTCTGTGATTTTAGCGACTTTTTCGACAGTTTCTTTAACATCAAAAATACCTGAACGGAAAAAATGCCTCGACAAAACAAAAAAAAAAAAAACATGATAACAAACTTGTTCAAGGCCCAAATAAAATTACATGGATTAGGATAATAGATATATGATTGCAGCTGGATGGTGTCACTTGCCACACAACGCATGCAACAATGGCTCTAATGGAAAAAAAGCTCCCAGGAGCTCACGAACCAACGAATTTAAATGACCCCCGAGATCTTGAGATTTAACATCATTGGACTTCTTTATTTGTGGCTACCTGAAAAATATGGTCTTTATATTTATAATAAACTCGATACACTTGCAGAGTTGAAGAACGAGATCATACGCGTTATGAAGGGGAAGAATATACAGCCTAAAAGCTATGCTAAAAAGTCATCGAACATTTTGATAAGCGCATCCTGCGTTGCTAGAGGAGTCGTGGTGGGGAGCATTTAATGTATATTGCGATCCATAAATAAATGCCAAGGACTAAAAAACGTAATGAAAACAAAACAAAAAAATCAAGCATAATATTTCAGAGACATCTGAGTGCAACCTCATCGGATCTGATAATAATCCAGGCTTCTAAGCCACGTGCCGGCGGCCGCTGTAGTCGGTGCGTTTATGGCTGATTAGCAATTGATTGATTGCTTTGATGTCCATTATAAGTAGATGTCTTATCGGTGTGAATTGAATTTGAGCGCCAATGGCAGCTGTGAAAAAGGTGAAAAGGCCTAGTTGCTGGTATAGGGTTTTCCAATAACAGGTGTTATTGGTGAATCGATTGCGCTATCGAGAAATGATTAACGATTTTTTATGGCCGCAATTGGATGGTATTGATCTGGACAACGTTTATTCTCAACAAGACGGCGCTACGTGCCACATAAGCAACGAAACCATTGAACTTTTATGGGAAAAGTTTCCGGACCGTGATCACAATTGGCCACCGAGATCTTGTGATTGAACACCTTGTGATTTTTTTCTTTGGGGCCACGTGAAAGAGAAGGTCTACGCCAACAGCCCAGGGTCGATTCAAGACCTCAAAGATGGAATTCGTGAGGCTATTGAGGACATAGGGCAGCCACTTTGCCATTCGGTTATGGAAAATTTCATGAATAGGATATTGTCCTGTAAGCGTAGTCGTGGGTCATTTGCCTGATGTTATTTTCCAGTATTAACGGCATACTCGCCCTCTTTATAATGAAATAAACATCCTATCATTTATATTGTATTAAAAAATAGCATTTTTCTTTGAATATCAAAATAATACCTCTTGTTGGAAAACCCTTTATACATAAATCGCCTCGTTGATTTGCCATCTCTTAGGTACAAAAAATCTATTTCAATGAATATAATATTTGCCTGATAAATAAGCGCTTGTTTTCTTTGTAATTATATTGGGTTGGCAACTAAGTAATTGCGGATTTCACTTATAGATGGCAACAGTTGAATTTTTAGGTTTGCAGACTTAGTACAAATATAAAACACATTTTGTTATTTGATAGTTGCTAATTCAGCTGTCAATCAGTAAAAGAAGGTTTTTGATCGGTTGCGTAATTTTCGTTTGGCGTTCGTTGAAAAATGGAAAATCAAAAGGAACATTTCCGTCATATTTCGCTTTTTATTTCCGCAAAGGGAAAACCGCATCGCAAGCTCATAAAAAGTTATTTGATGTTTATGGTGACGAAGCCTTAAAAGAACGGCAGTGTCAAAATTGGTTTGCCAAATTTCGTTCTGGTGATTTTTCATTGAAAGATGAAAAACGCTCTGGTCGTCCAGTTGAAGTTGATGACGCCTTAATCAAAGCAATAATCGATTCGGATCGTCACAGTACAACACGCAGAGATTGCAGAGAAGCTTCGTGATACATGAATTGAAAATCACTTAAAACAACTTGGCTGTGTTCAAAAACTCGATACATGGGTTCCTCACGAAAAGAAAGAAACGCATTAACCGCTGCGATTTGCTAAAGAAACGTATCGAAAATGATTCATTTTTAAAACGACTGATAACTGGCGATGAAAAATGGGTTGTTTACAACAATATCAAGCGGAAAATATCGTAGAGCAGGCCAGGTGAACCAACTCCAACAACATCAAAAACTGATATTCATCAAAAGAAGGTTCTGTTATCAGTTCGGTAGGATTACAAAGGAATTATCTACTTTGAACTCTTACCACCCAACTGAACAATGAATTCTTATGTCAACATTGAACAACTAACGAAATTAAACAATGAAAGTGAAGAAAAGCGGCCCGAATTAACAAATCGAAAAGAAATTGTATTCCATCATGAAAATGCAAGGCCACACCCATCTTTGGCCACTCGGCAAAAATTATTGGAGCTTGGTTGGGATGTTTTGCCACATCCACCATATAGTCCTGACCTTGCACCATCTGTTTACTTTTTGTTTCGATCTTTACAAAACTCCTTGAATGGTAAAAATTTCAATAATGATGATGATGTCAAATCGTATCTGATTAAGTTTTTTGCTAATAAATACAAGAAGTTTTATGAAGGTGGGATTATGATGCTGCCTGAAAGCTGGCAAAAGGTCATTGATCAAAATGGGCAATACATTACCGAATAAAGTTACTTAGTTCCATGAAAAAGTTGTCTTTGATTTTCTAAAAAGAATCCGCAATTACTTAGTTGCCATCCAATATTTGCCTGATGAATAGGCGCTTTCTTTTCTGTGTAATTATATTTTTTGCTTTCGAGAAAAGTATCAGGTCAGTCCATAAGTTCGTGCGTTTTTTAAAGGTGGTTTTAAAATTAATAAAAAAGATGTTTAAAGTATTTATTAATCAATAATATATTTCGCTTCATTATTTACAATGTCTTCCCAACGTTTAGGCAAATTTTTCCTGCCAAAAAAATTTTTTGTCCTTGGAGCCAAAATACGCTTCGATATCCCTTTTTATAGCTTCTTTTGGGGAGTAGTTCTTGTTACTCATATGGGATTGAAGTCCACGGAAAAGGTGATAATCACAAGGTGCAATATCCGGAGAGTATGGTGGAAGCGGCATTAGCTCCCATCCGAGCTCGTTCAGCTTGCCTAATATTTGCTTTGCGGTATGAGGTCTTGCGTTGTCGTAGTGAAACAAAACTTTGCGTCTATTCACTTAAGACGGTCGATTTTTGTTAAGTGCCTCATTCAGGTTTGATAGCTGATGGAAATAATAATCAGCAGTTATCGTCTGGTTTGGTTCCAGAAGTTCATAATAAACAATACCGGCCATATCCTACCAAATAGACAGGAGAATCTTCTTGGGGTGAAGACCATCTCTAGGGGCCGGTTCTGGTATTTCATCTTTATCTAACCATTGGCGTCTGCGAACAGGATTATTGTAAAGGACCCATTTTTCATCACCAGTAACGATGTTGTTCAAAAAACTTTCATATTCAAGCCGTTGCAGCAGCTGAGAACACACATTCACTCTCTGCTGAAGGTTGGCGACGGAAAGTCTATGCGAAACCCATTTTTCCAGCTTTGAAACCTTTCCCAACTGAACCAGGTGCCTGTGAATTGTTCCATCATATCGACTGTCAAATGTGGCTCAACTTCCACGAGTTCGAGCAAGGCGTCGGAGTGAAAGACTTCAGGACGACCAGCGGACTTCGGAATTTTGAAGACCAGTATTACGCAGTCCTTACACTCACGGTATCCTCTCCGTGAACAGTGTTTATTTCTGCAGCAGCAGTTGTTGCATTTTTACCACTTTTATAAAAAAAATACAAAATATGTCTCTTATACGCGTTCGAAGATTCCATTTTATTTTTTAACAACACGTGCTTCTATCCGCGATTAAAATCACTTGTTGAATGCTGTGGGCAATTTGGTTGTAAAATGAAAAATCTTTATTTATTCTTGTAAATCAATTTCATCCCCTTCAAAAAATCCCCTCTCGATGAAATACACTTATGCCAACGATTTTTCCAATCCTCGAAACATGCCAAATAGTCCATTTCCGGTATAGCCATCAGCACCTTCTTCGATTCAGCTTTTATCTCCTCAATCGACTCGAAACGCGTTCCCCGGAGTGGTCTCTTGAGTTTTGGGAATAGCCAGAAGTCACACGGAGCCAAATCAGGCGAATACGGTGGTTGCAGAACGATATGCGTGGAATTTTTGGCGAAATGGTCACGAAGAACGAGTGCAGTGTGAGACGGTGCATTATCGTGATGCAAAAACCAAGAGTTGCTGGCCCATAATTCTGGTCTTTTTAGACGAATTGCTTTACGTAAACGAAGCATAACGCTCAAATAATATTCCTTATTAACAGTTTGGCCAGGTGGAAGGACTTAATAGTGCACCACACCACGAAAATCGAAAAAAACTGTCATCATGACCTTTATTTTTGAACGACTTTGACGTGCTCTTTTCGGTCTGGCCTCGCCTTTAGCACGATATTCGCTTGATTGGTCGGTTTTTTCAGGGTCGTAAGCATAAATCCAAGTCTTATCTCCCGTAATGATGCATTTGAGCTTGTCCTGATAGTCTGAAAGCATTATTTCACACACATCAACGCGACGACTTTTTTCCAAGAAATTGAGAGTTTTCGGTACCAAACGAGATTTGACTTTTCGTAGGCCCCAATGGTTTTCACAGATTCTTCTGATATTCCGATCATATCAGTAAGGTCTTTAACAGTTAACCGACGATTTTGGAGCACTAACTCCTTCACTTTATTGACGTGTTGGTCGTCTGTTGACGTCGATGGTCGTCCGGAGCGCTCCAAGTCATCAACACGTTCTCGACCCTCTTTGAAGTCTTTGTACCACTTATAAACATTTTTCTGCGACATGGTCGAATCACCAAATGCCTTCTGCAACATGCTAAACGTTTCCGCAGCCGAAATTTCATTCCGCAAACAAAATTTGATGGCACTTCTCTGCTCAATCAAATCAGACATTGTAAAAATCGAAAAATGCACTCTTGGTCGTTTGGTAAACACAAGCGTAAATATATTACTGATAATGGCATTCACATGAATGTTGGTCCAGATGTTATTAACAGTGCTGCCAACTCATGAAAAAAGTAACTAGAGCGAAATTTTAATCCCGCGAAGTTTGACAAATAAATTCACCTTACTCTTTGCCCACAGAAAATATAAATAGTTCCGTTATATTCCGCGAATAATTTTTTGTATGCAAAAATCGTACAAATGTGAAATTATGGGTAAAATATGCACGATCTTATGGACTGACCTGATATTTCGCAAGGGACTGCGGATGTCACGAAAACGATAGACGGTTCTACGTTACCGGAATGACCTGGCAATTATATCCGGCCAAGGACTGTCACTCCAGCAGCATTCCCCGTACATGTATGGCGAATGTTTATGCTGCTAGAACAACAACAACAACAGATGGCTCGGATTGACCGCATTCAATCATGTGTTATAAAATTCATACTTACATAAGTTGATTATTTTGTTTTCCAAGCGTTATCTTGACTTAGGCCATGAAGTTGTAATCGTGGCGATATTGATCTACTTACATATGTACATATATGGTATTTGGAAATCGCTACGAAAACTGAAAACAATCTACAATAATAAAATTTAGTTATAGAGAATACATTCGTACGTTTCTCCATTTTTCCAACCTCACTTGTCAATCATCCGGCAAAAATTCCAAATGCTCATCATCATGGATTATAATTGCGATGCTACGATACATACGTACATATAGTATGTATGTTCATGAGGGCTGAGAAGTGCACGCATACACACGTATTTGCATAGATTCATAGCGACTAAAAGTGATCGGAAATATTGCATGAGCTCATATTAACTAACATTAGTTGTTATCTTAGTAAAGAAGCCATAATAACGTGGCTTGTTGTTTGTTGTTTGTTGCAGCCCTTTCTGCGTCAATGATCGGTTACTTTTCACGTATCATATGTACATACTTACTTATGCTATTATAGTACGAGTATGCTAAAACGTGCATACATACGCGTGTGTGTGTGTGTGTGTGTGCCTAAGTAAGTTGCAGTAATTCCGCATTACAATGTTTGCCTGCTGCTCGCCCGGTTGCTACAGATGCAAGCCAAGTAGTAATAATGGGCGTGTGCAGGCCTTATTAGGATTTGATTTCAGCAGAGAGAAGTAGTTTTACAGTTATTTAAACCGCATATAAGTGTGTACATATGTATTTGTATTTGTATACCTTACATACGACTCTATTAAGGTATATTTGTACCCTACACCAATTGACCCAAGGCGTGGCTGAACTCAGCACAGTGCAGCTTAGCGCCCAATACTCCAAAAGTGCTTTCCAACTTTATGTGATCAGTCGGTATCTAGTCCTTTTTCCTTAGTTTGGAACTACTGGATTGGACAATTAGTTCTAACTTAGCCATATTCTTGTACAAATCAACTTGAGTGACTATAAATAATAGAAGACAACTTTGACAATGACTAAAATCCATGAATTAAAGTTCGAATTGTTGGAGCATCCACCATATTCAACAGATTTGGCCCCCAGCGACTTCCATTTGTTTCCAGACCTAAAAAAATGCATGCGTGGAAAGGATTTTTCATCAAATGGTGAGGTCATAACAGCTGTGGAAGCGTATTTTGCAGCCCTTCCAGATTCTCACTTCATGGATGGAATTCACAAATTGGAATCTCGTTGGAAAAAGCGTATTAATGTGCAAGGAGACTATACTGAATAAGTGTATTTCAAAGCATAAAATTGTGTGTTTCCGTATCGAACGCCAAAACTTATTGCACAACTTAGTAGATGAAGCGGATGATATAAATTAACATATGTTGGTAGCAATGGAAAGCATTTGCCACGCATTACATTTTTTGGAAACACTTAATGAATATTAATAATACCGCGTTCATATAGGGCAACTTTTGTTGCCTCAACTCGTTACTTGTGATGCTCGCGCTGTGACAACACCCTTTGTGTTCGTTCGTTCTTCTTAATGCCGTTGTTGACTGTAGGCTAAAAACTAGCAATTGCAAGGTATGTGAACAGGACAGGCAGCACCCAAAGAGAACTCCCAATGTTGAAGCGGTCCCTGTATGAATGTGGTCTAATGAAGCTCTATTGAAATAGAGTTGGCAGCATTGAAAATAGTGAATTATACCAGTTTTATGAGGTATAACCATACTCGCTAGCGGTGAATCTTGCTCGATAACTTTGTTGTTGCTTTTACATGCAAATTTTTCGTCAACCGAGCAGAATCCAAACATAGCGAGCAGGGAAGTGGCGAATCAAAGGCGCCAATAATCTATTTGGATGCCAATCAAATTCGTTTCGCCACGGACGCAATGGTCGCATTGTGATGGGCCGCTGAGCAGTAGTCACATGGATTATCATTCGCTAATTTATCAGCTATCCGCACTATTAAACAGAGCTGAAAGAAGTGCAACATTCGTTTTATGAGCCTTCTGACAATTGTATAAGGATAGTAAGCAAATGGCGTGCAATTTCAAATAATTTCGTCATAAACCAGTTGGGAGCCATAAGCATGTGCGTTAGGCGAATGAAAGTCTAACTAACCTCTTAGCTTAACCTTAAGAACTCATTATTCACCTTAAACGATCAACACCATTTTCTAGGATGCTGATGATTTCTGGATCTAGCTTTCGCATGACTCAGATGATATTCGCCTTCCTTCGAAAAATCATCAACAAGCAAAATTGTTGGATCTGGGACTCAGAAAATCCAAGAGTTATTGTTGAAAAGCCTCTCTATTCTCAACGTGCGACTGTTTGGTGCGGTTTATGGTCCGGCGGAGTCATTGGACCTTATTTTTTCGAAAATGAAGCTGGAGCCAGTTTTTAAGGGCCTCTTTATTATCGAAGGCAACACCTTTCGTATGGTTTGACAGGGAGCGGAAAGGATGGTAATCGAACGGTGTAATGTCCGGAGAATACTGCGGATGTTAAAGGACCTCCCATTCGAGCTCTTGGAGCGCGGCTTCGAGTACTTGTGCAACATGGCGTTATCGTGAAGGAGTATGGTTTGGCCATGAAATCAGGTTCGTTTTAGTCGAATAGCCTCTTTGACGCGGTGTTGCTGGGCAATGTAGAGATCCTTCTTGTCCGTGGCATTCTTTTCGAGCATTTCCTAATGCACCATGCCCTTCCAGACCTACCAAGCACATATCGTGATCTCTTCTTGATGTATAAGCACGATTTCTCATCTTCTGTGACGATTCGTTGAAAAAGCGTTGTTTATGACCGCGTGTTGCTTGATAGCGGGCGAGATGCTGAGAAGCAATTTGAAGACGACTTTCTTTGTTTTCTTTTCGTTGTGCTCGTGAGACACCCAGGCTCCGAGTTTATCGGTAAATCCTATTAAAAGAAGGTGATTCAGAATCATTTTATGATCTCAGTTCATTATTTCGCCAATTCACGACAGGTTAACCGACCGTTCTGCTTCAAATGTGATTTGAGACGTACTTAATCGAATTTAGAAGGCCTTCCGCTGCGGAATGTGTCATCGACCTCAGATTCGCCATTTTTGAACTTTGCAAACAAATTGTGTGCTGTTGACTTGCCTATGACACTTTCTGCAAATACGTTGCAAATTTCCCGGTCTGCTTGGGCAGCTTTTTGACCTCGATGAAAATCAAAGAAGAGCAGGTGTCGAAAATTATGATATTTGCTTTCTGGGCTAATAAAAAATTAAATTACTCAAAAATAAAATTAACAACGAGTCCTTTTGCGTCAGTTGCATGGAGGATGATGTGGACTCATCTCAGCACTTTCTCCTTAACTGCCCTGCGAAAGATTTGGGCATCTTGGTTCTCATCTCTGTGCTGCGCCTGCTGATATAGCTGGCATTGATATTAAAAACCTGAAGAATTTTATCAGAAAGAGTTCCATCGAATGAATACTAACCCTTTGCCAAACAGCAAACAAATCATTGTAAAATAAAAGGATATATAAAAACGCCATGAACTTATTCCCCAACTCAATATTCCAATTAAAAAAAAAAACTTTAGTTACTTATGGACGCACACTGAAAGCTCACAGCCGATTTTCAACCAGAAAATCGCTTCAAGTGCTTCAAGTTTTCTCCATTGGGCAGCTTTACAAGTTCAACATCCCTCTTGAGTTATTCGCCCTGAACACGTGCAAGCTATGTATGTTTGTATATATGCATAAATATGCATATATTATGTATTACGTACAATCTCAAGTAATTTAGAATTATAAAATAATATGAATATGTCAACAAAATTTCATTTCATGTGCTCCACTATCGTACGTGTGCAATCAGTTGCATATTCACACCCATCGCATTGCTTGGTTGACCTTAAATGTTTTTGTCAAAACAAAAAAAAAATGTTCTAATGGAATTTTCATTGATTGCCCGAGTTAATACAAAGCAGTCAATTATTTCCAATAATAAGACGGCACTTTGAAGCAAGCGTATATACATACAAAATTTATATGAAATCAGTGATAAGCATTCTAAATAGACTCTTTTGATAAATAAATATTTTTGCTATGCATATTACGTCCTATCCCTTGCACATGTCTCGAACAATTCTAAACAAATCAATGACACTCGGAATAGCGCCAATTACTACAGTTCAGAAGCTCAACCAAATTTACTATTCAGAGTCTGCGCGTATGTACAGAGGTATTATGTGGCAAGTATACAAATGTATATATGGAATATGCGTATATATATGTATATATGTAGATATATATATATAGATATGTATATACATATCTGCATATGCAAATGTTTGTGGAAAGAGGAATAAGCTGATGAAAAGGTGCAGGAAAAATGAGCGAAACTCAGATTTCTATTTCACCTCAACTCGTATTCAATGGCATGCAAGGGAATCCCTTAATTTAGATACTTAAATACACTGGTATTTTAATATGTGCTGAATTCCCATTTAATAAGACAACATTTCGTTTGTTCATTAAAAATAATATAATATATTAAATATGTATGTTTACTATTCAGTTCTATAACTTAATATAATATACGATTACACTGGAAAAAATTCCACGCACGCTAACAGCGCGGCAAATGTGAGGTAGCATCTAGAAAACTAGAACAAGCTCTGTTTACATGCCATTTTCCTTTTTTAATCTTTTTTTCCTTTAGAACAATATCATTTTGTTCTCGTTTTCATTCTTAAAGCTTTTTGGTTTGCAACCTGGGTACCAAAGGCAACCCTTAAGCCGTAAGCAGTATCAAGCGTGGGTATTTAAGGGGTTAGGTGGGTTTGAAAATTTCAAAAAATCGATTTTTTTGTCTCATTAAATAGTACAGTATGTTTAAAATACTCTCCTAAAATTTTAAGTCGATCCGAGTAAAATTCTAAGAGATAGACCCTTCAGAAGTTCCGCCCATTAGGCCACGTCAGTTGAGAGCTTCGCAGGTATACCTACGTGTTATCTCAAAACTCCATTTTTTAAGTCGGTGGACACGATATCTCGAAAAGTTATGAAGTGATTTAATTAAAATTTTATACAAATCTTTGAAATAACATTATCTAGTTATTGAACGAAGGATTTTTTTTTAATTACAACTATTTTTTCAAAAAAATTCAAATTTTGATTTTTTTTCCTTCGTACAACAACGAGATTTATCCTTGTACTAACGAAATCCGTTTGGTTTTTTGATTTTAGATGAAACAATAATGAGTTATGCTGTCCACGGCAAGATCATCTTTTTTTTGAGACGTCAAGGAAGATGAGGTACCAAGATATAGGGAATTGTTTAAATAAAATATATGATTTTATATACTAAAAAAAATAGTCAAAATCTTCTTTTTTTCAACCTCTGAAACCCACCTAACCCCTTAAGGGGGCAGCTCTTCCAGCACTTTCAAAATTTTCTATATTTTTTTGCTTTAAAAATTCATTGACAATCTAAAGAATATCTTTGCAATGTTTTAAGCTTAATGGAAAGTCTAAAAAGTGCCTATAAAGCCAGTAAAGTGATAAGCGTTGAACAAAAGATGAATGAGAAGAGAAACTTTAATCGCGTTCTTCTCGAATATAACTCAAAAAGTAATCAAGATATCAACTTAAAATTTTACAGAGATATTTTTTAACATGTTAAAGCTTAATAGAAAGTTTAAAAAGTGCCCAAAAGGTCAGTGAAGTGATGAGCGTCGAACGAAAGATGAGTGAGAAAGAAAACTTGATTCGCTTTTTTTCCGCGCTGCCGAATATAACTCAAAAAGTAATCAAGATATCAACCTAAAAATTTACAGGGATATTCTCTTAAGGGGTTAGGCCACTCTAGGATTTTCAAAATATCGAAATTTTTTTTTTTGCTTAAAAGATGCTTTAAACTCTTTAGAATATAAAACAAAAAGTCCTATGCGTGAAAAAAATGTTTATCTCTAATATTTCGCACTTTTGCGCGAGCGCCTCTGACGTCTCTGAACCGACTATTCAAATTTAAACCGTGTTTATCTCAAAACGTGATTTTTCAAAACGGCAAGCAGCATAACACAAACAATTTTTAATATTTTCACTTGTAATTGTACAAGGATCTTTAGAACATTATTCCGCACTGAAATACGTACGGATTTTTTTATTAATTAATTAGAAAAATTTTTATAAACAATTAACGGTTCCATTTTAGACGAAAAATTCTACTTTTGACTTCAAACATCTGCAAAATACACAAATTTCAATATTTCTAAAATCCCGTACGTATTTCTACAGCTATACTCACGTCGATTGAGAAGAATGTTTTTAATTTGGTTTAGGTGGACATTTACGTCAGTTGTACTGCTTGCCGTGAAGTGCCTTTTTCGCAGGGCGCGTTCAGAGATTCACTCCAAAGGCGCCATTTTGTAATATTTTTCAATAAAAATATTTGTAATTACACTTAAATACATGCTTAATAATATACTTAAAAAGTTTTTTCCTGGCACCTTTCTTTCAATGTAAAAAAATCCTTAAAAAACTGCTTTTTTACAGTAGCTAGAGTGGCGTAACCCCTTAATAGAAAGTCTAAAACGTGCCTATAAAGCCAGTAAAGTGATGAGCGTCGAAGGAAAGATGAGTGGGAAGAAAAACTTTAATCGCGTTTTTTTCCTTTACGTTAAATTCGATCTCGGACCGGATAAGGCGCTGATACCCATGCCCATAGCCACTTGTAAATTACTTATAGACAGGGAAACCATCAAAAAGGTAAATACAAGTTGGCAAAACCTCACAACATGCGAACTAAGCAGACAGACATGGCCGAACTGGAACAGCGGTCGATCGAAGATCTTGCTAAGATTCAACAGAGAATAATAAAAATGATAGGTGTATTAACTGGTCATTGTTTAATAGGCAGGCACGCTAGAAGGTTAGGACTCCCGTACTTCGATTTCTGTAGAAGCTGTCTTAATACAGAAGAAGAGGAAACAGTCAGACACCTTTTATGTGAGTGTGAAAGCCTAGCTATGAGAAGGCTGCGCACTCTTGATTTCTAACCGATGTAGCGGTTGATTTCTAACGAAGCTCTGCTCGTTTATTAAAGTAACCGGATGGTTTGAAAAGGAACACGTAGAGTAAGGATAAGCTCCAGTGGTATCACAATGGACCTGCGGAAGGTCTAAGTGTGTCTTATGACAACCACCCTACCTACCTACCTACCTACCTACGTTAAATTTTTGCGCAAATTGTTTAAAGCTGTTTTATGGTCGATCTTGAGTTCCTGGGCGAAGAAAATGAAGAAAAAGGTTTTTCTAATAGCGGTCGCCCCCCATGAAAGTCGGCTTAAAACTGTAAGTCCCTGCATTTGTGGAACAGCATCAAGACGCACCCCACGCGCTAATTATTTATCTATTTTTTAGTTTAATATACAAGGTGAGGTGCACAAAAAACAAGACTGAGCTAAAATAGAAATGACAGGAGATTTGTTCTGATAACTTCGAGGTTATTTATGTGGCATAGTCCTCTGGCCTCGATACACTGGTTGCGCGATCGAAAAGTGCGCGATTATAGATCTAAAAATTCTAACACATATTATGTTATCTTTTAAATGTATTTTAAGACTTAGTATGAGTAAAAATATTTGCTTGGAAAGGAGCTACAGCTGATCTACCGGAGCTCCTCTCAAATAAGACGTTTTGCGGTGACCACTATATCTCTGAACTGGATCCTCTGAAATTAAAAAACCAAACAGATTTCGTTAAAGTAATGTAACAACAAATTTCGTTAAAGTAATTAATCGAAGGAATAAGCCAAATAAATTTTTTTGAGAAAATGGCGGTTGGTTGGTTGGTTAGAGTGGTGATTCATCCAGAATCCAACTAGCGCTTCCGCACCATTTTTTTGCCACATCCTCGTTACCAACTTGTTTAACAGTTATTTACAGCAAGACTATATCCAGTCTATGCGGTTTAGGAACCTTATTAGGCGGTTGACGTCTAAACCAGACAGTTGCTCGAGACTCTCGAACAGTGGTTTGCCCAGGGTTAACATTCTATCCTTCCATAGGGCAGGGCATACACAGAGGAAATGGAAGTTTGTTTCCTTTTTCTCCGGTTGTTTACAACTATGGCAGTATGTGTTGTGAGGGATGCTCATTTTGGCGGCTTGTTCTCCGATAGGCCAGAAGCCAGTTATGACTGCCGTTAGTCTCCAGGCGTCCCGTCGTTTCATGCTTATTAATGTCGACGATTGCTTGAGGTTGTTGGTGGGCCATAACGTCCTGCTGAGTTTGCATTTCGTCTGGTCTCTCCATCTACAATCTGCGATTCGAAGGTATTTTAGGGAAATTGTACTCTTGACTGCACCTAATGGTGTGAATACCGGTACAGCAAGAACGTTATTCATGACAGATTCCCCTCTTGCAAGTTCATCGGCTTTTTCGTTACCTTCTATGTTCCGGTGTCCCGGGACCCAAATTAAGGTTACTTTATGGTTTTCACTCAAGGTGATGAGGCTATTTCTACTTTGCTCCACCCCTTTAGAGGCGGTTTCTCAACAAAAAAAAAATTGATTTTCGACCAAAATTTCGGCCTTAAATTGTTTATAAAAAAATATTTATCGGTGAGAAAAAATCTGTATATATCGCACCCTAAATACAAAAGGGTCACAACTCAAAATGTACCTTTTGCTCAAATATGAACGAGACGTTCTCAATAAAACGGTCCGCGGATGACATATGGCAAAAATAAATTTTTTGTTTTTTGGTAGGACTGTTATAAGCTTACATGGCAAATTTCAGCGTGATATGTCACAAAGTTTGTTTTCTGTGCTACTGTAAACAAGTCAAGCTCGAGTGTGGAAAATTTTGAGTTGTGACCCTTTTGTATTTAGGGTGCGATATGTATAACCCCTTTAGTGAAAAATCGAGTAGGAAAGAGAGAACGCAAATTTCATTACGCTTAGTTTGTCATAACGGTTAACGAATTCTACAAATGTTATGTGTACATTTTTATGATCTTTAACCGATCTACCTCTTTTTTGAAAACCGTTATGCTGCGATACGTCGAAAACTGCATGGCAGAAAAAAAAATTATTTAAATTTTCGGACTCTACGACCAACTTTGGGAATTGGATATTCTGGTTCCTGTTTTTTTTTTTTGTTGTGAGCTAATGCAACCACTGCACACATTAAAGATCAATGAGTACTTTCTGACACTGGTGGCTTCTAGGCAGGCAATGAAAAAGCTCCGCTTTCTATAAAATATATATATATATGTATTAGGCCGGGTCGATTTGTGGGGAGGCAAAAAAATCGCCCATTGCTCTGTGAAAATCATATTCTAGGGGTCAAAATAAGAAAGTTTGCCGAAGGAACCATACCTCTAAAACGAATTCTGATGCCCCCCAATTTGGGTCGAACTTCTTAGTTTCGTTTCTCATGTAAAAGCCAAAAATGGTGATATTTTGAAATGATTGTATGGGGAACCCCTAGGGGAGTTCCAGAGGGTGTGCCACTGGCATGGTAGATCGGCCGTCCAAAGTTAGTGGGGGTCGGTCATACATTTGGACTCGATTGGAGCACTCTAAATGGGTTAAAGTGGGATCTTTCGTTCGACCCAAATTGGGGGACATCAGAATTCGTTTTAGAGGTATGGTTCCTCCGGCAAAGTTTCTTATTTTGATCCCTAGAATACGATTGTCATAGAGCAATGAACGATTTTTAAATCGACCCGCCCTAATATATATATACCTTATACGCCCTTTTTCGGGTGTTTGGCCGAGGATCTCCTCCTTTTTGGGTGTGCGTCTTGATGTTGCTCCACAAAAGGAGGGGCCTACAGTTTCGAGCCGGCTCCCAACGGCATATATTTTTTTAATGAAGAGTTTTTTCATGGCAGATATACACTCGGAGGTTTGCCTGCCGAGGGGCGACCGCTGGTATTCTTAATTTTGGTGTTTCACTGAGATTCAAACCTACGCTCTCTCTGAATTTCGAATGGTAGTCACACACCAACTCATTCGGCTACAGCGGCTGACGGCCTATAAAACATACCTCCATTAAAAAAAAATTCCGTTTGAAAACGCCATAAAATTAGGGTATTTCATTTGTGGAGTCGCACACTGGGAATGGGAGTAGAAGCGCGTCATAAATACCTTTGATTAATGGCACGCCATGAAAGAATCGACTAACTTAATCCAACATAAATTTATTGTCAAAAGTTCAAAGCTGCAAAGTATGTCGCCTCCCACAAGCGGCGAACACTTTGAAGTGGTCTAAACTGTCCCTTTTTTACCGTGTACTCTAAGTAGTAGTATTCAAGCATGCAACTGAACTGTTTAAAGACTGCTGACAGATACATAGATGCAAGTGTTGAAATGAAAACCACCCGCTTCTTGCTGCTGTCGTTGAATTAGTTCACCCATCAACCCCCCAACCGGCACCTGCAACATTTTGCGGTTGGTTTACGCTGACGGCTAGCGGGCACATCATACTTATGTTAGCGCAACCCGCCGCTACACTTGCTCTAAACAATTGGAAAAACTTTATAAAAGCCAACAGAACAACACAACATTTTCAGTGCGAATTCGTATGGTGGTTGACTGAGATTGCTGGCACAAGCGACTAAAATCCGGTGAACGGTGAAAATGATGCAGTATAATTGACAAGTGCTGCACGCCGATTAGTCAACAAGCTCTTTTTTAAGGATGTGCTGATTGATTGTAGAGTGAAGACAGTGAAGTTTTAAGGATACAGTATTGTGGATGTGAAAAGTGTTTATACGTGAATCGTACGTGGTGGATATGATTAGTAAAAATTCAGAAAAGTATTTGCTATTTGTATCGAAGATATTTGCAAAATATACGTATGAAATTTAAGAAACCCTACAAATACAGCATTCAAAGGTTTGTTCAAGCAAAACTTGCTAGAGAAGAAAATTCTAAAGGTGGTTTAACGAAAATATAGTGGCAGCCAATACTGCACAAACCGCTGAGGTGCGTTGGTTATGAGTGTTGGTGGAATCGCAGAAAGAATCGAATTGAAATAATATTTGTTGCCCAGTTTTTGTGGATTTGCGGCAGACCTAGTTGGTAGGTGCGCGCAATATTTGACCGACAAGTGAACGGCATACCAGGAGCATTTGTAATATGCAAAACGTTGAATCTCAACCAGAAATTCCTACAGATGATTTGGATTTAGCAAAGGTTGGATCAACTACGCCTTCGAGCGAATTAGAAAGAACGGCTTCAACCGTTCTTATTGATCTTACGAGTGCAGCCGGGAAAGTTAGAAGTAGCAATATTGAATGTGCTCAATCGGATCCTGAAACGCGTCGGAAAAGTAAGGCACGTTCACGTTTCACTTCAGCACTGCGTAAGCTTTCGGGCAGGAAAAAACGTACCACATATAAAGACACTTCTACGGAAAGTTCGCTAGCTGGCGGTGCATCCATAGAAATCGTTTCTGCGCCAGAAACAGTAATCTCAAGCGGTGGGGAAGACACGGCCGACACCAATGCAACCGCGACACCAGAGGCAAAACCCAAGAAAAAAAGTAAGTTAGCCAGACGTTTTCTATTGGGCAGTTTAAAGAAATCAAAAAGCAGCACTAAGAAAAGCATTGACGAAGACGATGAAGGGGACGTAGTGCAGGGTAGTCAAGAAGAAACACCATTTGAAGACGCAGATGACGGAGATTTGCCTAATGTTGAAGTTGAAGAAAGTTTAAAACGTAAAGTGAAAATAGCACTCAGTGATTCTCAGCAATCTGTAGTGCGCAAGTTGGAAGACGACGAAGTTGACGAACAACAACAGTTGACTGAAACGAATGGCACAGCAGCAACGCGCTCATCCAGCATAACGGATTATCTGATACCTATTGAAGATAAAGCGCAGCCAAGTGGTTATGAAAGCGGAGGCGACGAGGTACCTACAACGCCTGCAACGTTAGCGGAAGATAGCTCTCCCGTCACATCGCCCGCACCAGGTGCGTCAACTAAGAAGAAGAAGCCTAAAACTAAGAAGAGTGCAATAAAAGAAGCGGCAGTGACCATAATAAAGACAACTGCTACCACCAGCAGCGGCAGCACTATACCAACAACGTCTACACAAAAACACACAGCTGCAACAGTACAAAAAACAACACGAACAACGACCGTTACTACCGACGAGAAGTTCGTTATCACTCAGAGTACACGCGATACACCGCCACGCGAACGCGCTCCTGCCAAACCGAGTCGGGTAGCTACTACCGCGCAGCCTCCAATAGCAAATCTAACGCCGACCAGCACCGGCGCCATACGCAAAACCAACACTCGCTCATCGGCTGCACTTACTTCGCCGTCATTAGGGCGCGAACAGCGTACGACAAGTTTTGGAGCAGTTAGTATAGCAGCAACCGTTGCTAGTAAAAGGCAGCGCGCAAGCAGCGGTAAAAATCCAATTGCTCCAGCCTCCAGTAGAAGTGCGTCTAACCGAGCGTCTAGCTCTCTTAGCACGGGCAGCGCTACCACCGTAACCAGCAGCAGCAGCAGCGGTGCAACAACAAAATCAAGAAAAGCCGACACAGAGTTGATGCAAAATCCACTGCAACGTGGCCATCGCTTCCCCAAACCGAGCACAACAACAATAACTGCCGCAGTGGCAAACACTGAAGCAATAGCTGCGTCAAAGGCGTCTGCGTCGGCTACCACAAAGATAGCAAGTCGCATAACGCAAAATAACGCAGCATCAAAGCTGGCCACCCCAACGCCAACATCAGAACAGTTTTCAAATAAAGCAACGTTAATTGCGGATGTAACTACAGTTGACGAAAACCACACGAAGCCAACCAACGCTACCTACGTTTCACCAGACGCGCCCAACAAAGCAGACGAATCGGCTGGCACATTGGAGGCAATACAAAAGCAGATACAATTTCAATTGGAGTCTCACGCATCTTTCAATAATACGAATAATCAATTGCAACAAAGCGAACACCACCCTAAGCAGCATCAGCAACAAAAATTGCTTGTCGCACCACAACTCTTGGTGGACGATACCGCATCGCCTCCACAATCGCTGCAATCGAATGCATCACTATCGGATTACCAGCAGCCACCTTCGTACACTCCGCCGCCCCCAGCAGTACGATCATTTGCAAGTACAACGCTTGCCACACCAGAAACTCAATCATCGTCACATACCCGTCACCCATCATCGAGTAAAGTCATTTTTCCGGACCCAGACGTATACAACGACGTTTACGCGGACAAGTCAGAAGCATTGTTGTTCATTGCTGACGAATCAGTTACCACAGCGAGCAGCAGTGGTGCAGACGACGTCGTTTCTTCGGCGGAAAGTGCACAACCAAGTGATTACTCGGGCAACAATATACGCAATCCCAATTTGCCAGGACGTGCGTTAAGAAACGATTTTGAACAAGAAGAAAAAACGCACGGTCCACCCTTACAGCCAACTGTACGTTTCGCTGTTGGCAGCGTGGTGCGTCCTCAAGGCACTTCCTTCGATAATCCTTTGCACGATCAAAGTTCCTACGATTCGAATATTAGTAGCGACTCGCACAGTGACGCCAGTCGTCGACGTATACGCTACGTAGCCCAACCGACAACCTTTGACGCAGAATTCGAGAGCATCTTGCAAAGGCACAATACCGTAGACTATAATCAGGCATTAGCTAGCGAGTATTCAGTGGATTCCGAATACGATTCAGGCGATAATCAGATGCCGGCTTTTGGCGATTTAACCATGGAACAGGAAATGGAACCGGTAAGCTGGTTAAACTATTTACAAAACAACATAAAAATTAGCCATTGTGGGAGCAATGCGTAGACGACTAGTGTTGGTAAACAACCCTAACAGTGATTTTGCAAGAGCGCAACAGTTGCTACAAAATCCATTTTTTTTATTATTCTCGCTTTGCATTTGAAGAAACCCTGCAAGTGTACGGCTTTTTTCTAACTTTCCTGTCGCATAATTTTCGTTGCGCTGGTAATTCGTGGTCATCGTTTGTCATGGAGGCGAATGGCTTAGGGCTCGTTTGCTTTTGACCTCTCTCTTATAATTTGCGTTTTCTTTTTTTCATTCATTTTTACATGCTTTGATTCATTTACTGTAGTCATTATTCACCCAACAGCAGAGGCGTGTTTAGATTTGAATGGCATCTCGAAGTTTGCTTCAGAATTTTTAGATTCAGCGCTAGCGGATGGTGGCAAAGTGTAGCAATAGGTGGTGGCATAAAACAGTTAATTGGAATTTAAGTTAAATAGAAAAGACATTTTAAATAAAGATTCCTGTCTGGTTTTAAGTGAAAAAATGGTATGATTCATTAAAGGCACATAAATAAAAGGATACTAAACCAAGTGACTTACAATTAAAAAGTTGGTCTGAAATGCTTTATCTAAATATATAATATTTTAAACGAGATTTTGCAAAACAGTGAAACATTCAGTCGGATAATTTCCTGCTGCCAGTTTTCGTACAATTTTATTCAAATGCAGTGTGTCAATGGGTATGATGATAATCTCAGTGAATGTCTTTTAAACTGTCATGCAGGCACGGCCGCCATAGCCATTAGGATTTGTATCAGACTACCGGGTTTGAAACACGCTGTGGACATGAAATATCAAATTATAAAAAATGTATAATCGCTCTTCGGCGCTCGAGAGAACTCCTATGGCTAACAAAACCCCAGCTCTCGAATTCGGTGGGCATCCTTACCGGGCATTGTCCGTTAGGTGTCCATGCGGTGAGACTTGGGATTGCCTCAAGTCCGTGTTCTGCAGAAGCTGTCTTGAGGACGAGGTGGAATCATCTCAACACCTTCTTCTCAGCTGCGCTGCTCTCGTCTGGCAAAGATTTCGACATCTGGGCTCTCATTTTTTCGCTACGCCTGCGGATATAGCGGGTTTAAATATCACACATCTGGTGAAGTTCCTCAGTAGCTTGTTGCGGCTAATTACGAACGTAAATCAGCCACCGTCGCCGTCGTCGTAAGTGCATGGTCATCATCCTCTAATCCCATGGCTCCTTCTTCCTTTCCTTCTCCTTTCTCCTTTCCCCTGTATAGCGTCACAATGGACGAATTTTGAATATTTGTTCTAGTGGGCCCTAAGCTAGGGCAGCCATTTAACCTAACCCAACCTCGGCGACTATAACAAACCTCCGATTTTATTTCTGCCATGACAAAACTTCTCATAAGAATCATCTCCCGTTCGTAGGACACAGTAAGCCGCACCAGACTGAAGGAGAAGTTTTGTCTAGTACCTAATGAAGGATGCAATATACTCGTACATAGACATTCTTAATATCAGTCAACTTTTGTGTCGCTCTAAAGAGGTGTCCGTTCAAGATAGGGCAATTCGTTCCGATACCTAAGACTTTTTATAGGAAAAAATGTCCGCCCAAGGGGACAAGTGTGCGTCCGTCTAATAGAAGTGTCTATTAAGTGAATTAACAAAGCCAGATTCAAGGATATTGTTGGGTAAAGTGGAGAATAATTCACTGACATTTTACGTCTGAACAGATTTACTCCAAGTACTCGGCATTATGTTGGTCTAATATTACATAATCCCTCGGGGATTTCAATGAGGCAATAAGTACATTTTAGAATTAACCAAGTCCGACTGTGCATTAAAATTTCTTCGTCATCTTTAGGTCGCTTATAGCTGGCTAACAAGTATTGTACAGGGTAGCACACAATTAATCATCTAATTTTGTTTTTGAATCATTTTTTTGCTAAATAAATAAAACAATTATTTTGAGAGATGAAAATCTTTATTTGCGACTTTTTCACGCTCCATTGCTTGTCCTTTTGTACACTACAACTGTCTAGTTCACAGGTTCAAATATAACTGGTGTACGACGCCACTTGCAAAACTTATAAATTTTGCGATTGGGTGTTTAATTTTGAGCCATCTTGTTTAAAAAAAGCTCGAGAAAGCAAGCAAAAGCAGTCGCTAATAACAGGCTTTGTTCACAACGAAAAAATGGCATGAATGAATGAAATGCGACAAATGGCCTGAACATATTCATATAACACAGTTCTGACACATATCTATTGGATTGGGGAATGGGTTCGTAGCGTTTCTACCTAAGGCTTTTATTTAAACAAAAAATAATAATTATATCAATAAGTTAATCAATTATATATTCGCCGTTGCTGTTTATAACCTCTTCCCACCTCTCGATGAATTTGTTGATGCCGTTCAGCTAAAAATCGCTTGTTCTGGTGTCAAAGAAGTTGTTGAGCCAGTTTTTAAGGACCTCTTTGTTATCGAAGGTAACGCCCTTCATATGGTTTGAAAGGGAGCCGAAAAGATGGTAATCGGTCGGTGCAGGGTCCGGAAAATACGGCGGAAGGACCTCCCAAGCTCGTGTCTTTGCTGATTGGGTCATTGGGTCGTTGAAATGCATCAAAATGAACCGGAATTCCATCTAAAAATCATCTTGAGTGATGAGGCTCATTTCCACCTCCATGGCTTCGTCAATCAGCAAAATTGTCGGATCTGGGACTCAGAAAATCCAAGAGTTATTGTTGAAAAGCCTCTCTATCCCCAACGTGTGACTGTTTGGTGCGGTTTATGGTCCGGCGGAGTCATTGGGCCTTACTTTTTCGAAAATTAAGCTGGATCCAGTTTTTAAGTACCTCTTTATTATCGAAGGTAACACCTTTCGTATGGTTTGACGGGGAGCGCAAAGGATGGTAATCGAACGGTGTAATGCCCGGAGAATACTGTGGATGTTAAAGGATACTCCCATTCGAGCTCTTGGAGTGCGGCTTCAAGTACTTGTGCAACATGGTGATGTCGTGAAGGAGTGTGGTTTGACCATGTCGATCAGGTTCTTTTCAGCCGAATAGTCTCATTCGACGTGGCTGTAGGTGGGTAATGTAGAGCTCCTTCTTGAACGTGGCATTTTTTTCGAGCACTTCCTGGTGCACCATGCTCTCCTAGTCCCACCAAACACACATCATGATCTTCTTGGATGAAGATCCGTCTTGACTCTCGGCTTTGGCGTATCTCTCCTGGAGCTACCCACTTCTTTCTGTGCTTCATATTGATGTATAGGGACCATTTCTCATCTTCCGTGACGATTCGGTACGAAAGACGCTGTTTATGACTGCGTGAGTGCACTCGATGGCGGGCGATGATACAGAGAAGCAATTTGAAGACGACTTTCTTCGTTTCATTCGTTGAGCTCGTGAGGCACCCAGTTTCCCAGGGGTAAATTCCATTGAATGAAGGTGATCGAGAATCGTTTTATGCTCTCAGTTCCTTTTTTCCGCCAATTCACGACTGGTTTTGCGACCGTTCCGCCGCTCCTTCAAAAGTGATTTGAGACGTGCTTCATCGAATTCAGAAGGTCTTCTGCAGCGGGACGTGTCGTCGACGTTAAAGTCGCCATTTTTGAACTTAGGAAACTATTTCCGTGCTGTAGACTCGCCTATGACATCTTCTCCATACACGTTGCAAATATCCCGGAACTGCTTGGGCAGCTTTTTGACCTCGATGGAAAGCAAATAAGAGCAGGTGTCGAAAATGTTGATTTTTGCCTCCTGGGTATTCCATTTCTAAACCTCAAAACTAATAAAAAATTAAATGACTCAAAAGTAAAATTAACATAGTTTTGTAGAGCAGAAACAGTTTTATCGATCGAATACTAACCCTTTGCCAAACAGCAAACAAATCGTTGTAAAATAAAAGAAAATATAAAAACGCTATGAACTTATTCCCCAATCCAATATTTACGTTCACATAACGCCAAACGCCACTTACAGAGCGTAGGCAAACTTAGTAAATACGTATTCGAGGTGATGAGCTGACAAAACAATTCATACTAGTTCGGTTGTAACTAGGTTTGGACCAGTTGTGAATTGATCAATTCAATCTGAAAGCAAAACAAATAGTTTTCTATTGATATAACTAAGAATATTTCAAACGTTAAAGGTGTACGAAATGAAGATTAGCCGAATATAAATGGTCAATCATCAACTTTTGTTTGTTATGCTTCATCAACTGGTGCTAACACTGATGCAGAGGCTAACTTACTAGTTCTAGTTCGCATGATACTGTTGATTGTCATTTCCTAAGGCATCGCCAGTTAAATGCTCTCAGTTGCTAGCATTCGAAAAGATAGCTAGTATACTATGAAACTTCAACTGCAAAGCAAACTGGGAGCTCTACTTCGCCAGATACCCGGGTTATTGACCAGTGCGAGTAGCTCGATACTAGCCCGAAACTCGTTCATTGCTCAACTGCTCAAATATTATATTTGTTCAAAGTTTTAGAGCTTTTGAACAGTTTGAGCAGCTAAACAAAAAGTGTCAATTTTATTTTTGAGTATTTTAAAATTAAAAAACAAAATCAAAATTACCAAAAGTATTGCTCGAATTGCTCGAAAAAGCTCAATATAGTAGAGGTCATGCTCGAGAATTTTCAAGTAATAAGTATCGAAAGTATCGAAGGACTCGTTGTTACTCATTTACCCGAGCTGTACTAAAATGTGCGAACAAAATGGAGGTCAATAGTTCACATCTTATAGGTTTGATTGCTCGAAGTAACATTGCGACCACTTCCTGAAATTTTTGTGACAAATTCTAATTTACTTGTGCAGTTGATGAGGGTTTATTTGAATCTATCGGGTATGGGAAAAAGTTTCCGTCCTTTCTTGACCAAAGTTACGAATTATTTAAATAATTAAATAATACACGATATTATATGAAGTATGTGCCATTGGAAGCTACAACTTTACTCCATCTTTCAGGCAGCATACGGATTCCTTAAACAACGGATTCCTCTAAACGAGTTCTTTTGACTTGATCCATTCATTGAGCTATTTTGCGATGCTCTCGGAAGAAGTGAACCGCTCTTCAATAAGAGGCTGACTGCTTTGATCGGAACAGATGGTTATCTGGTAATCCGAAGGTACAATGTCTGGGGAATACAGTGGGTGGGGCAAGATGTCCTAATTCAGTCACTCTAAATATTTCTGGACCGATTTAGCAACGTGTGGCCTGGCGGTGTCATGCAGCAAAATCAGTTTGTCATGTCTACCGTCCCATTCCGTGCGCTTTTCTTTGAGAGCTCGATTCAAACGCATTAGCTGCAGTCGGCAAGTGATGGTTTCAGATGATTTAAGGAGTTCCTAATAGATGACACCCTTCTGATCCCACCAGATGCACAACATAACCTTTGAAGCTTGAATATTTTTTTTCGCTGTAGGCGAACCTGGTTCACCTGGCAGGCTCCAACTTTTTCAACGCTTAGGGTTATCATAATAGATCCATTTTTCATCGCCAGTGACGATGCGATGCAGAACACCTTGTCTTTTCTGCCGTTGAAGAAGCAGACCATTCTGCTTTGTGGACCATTCCCATCGCGTGCAAATGTTTGCCGACGATTGATCTGTCAACATCCAACTCTTTAGACATTCATCAAGGGTTCGGCATGCATCTTCATCCAATAATTGTCGGTAAAATGGTAATAACGAAGCATGACTTCCCGCAAATGTTGTTTTTTCGGGACGAACTTACACATTTTTGGCGTCAGATAAAAAAGGATATTTATGCTTCAAACGAATGCCAACTACTACGATCGAGACCTCACATATACACCTTCAAATCACCAGTATATTACTAGAGCGAACACGTAAATGGTATCCGCAGCGACACCTTTTTTACGAGGGCGGAAACTTATTCCCGTACCAATAAAAAAGTCCATTAGAATGGATGTCATCAAGATTGATTGTCCATCCCTACTATAAGCCTACAAAAAATTATGCAATACCACCCTGAATGAGGAGGAAGGTATTAATGCGTCAAAGCAAATATGCAAATTAATTGGTAAGAAATGAAGTGTGAAAGATAATTTCATCAAAGAAGCCTTATTGACCGTAATACAATGGAAGACTGGAGATTAAAAGCTTAGTTGCAAATACACATCTACATATGTGCATATATTATGCCATAAGAGAGAAGAAGATTAAATTAGACTTGTTATTTTTATAGAAATAAATTCATATACATACCTACATATGTGTATATTGTTTGCTTCTGATCGGAAATTTTTTTCATCAAGCAGCTGAACCAAGATTTCCCATTCCGAATGCGCTGACTCAAGTAGTCAGTGTTGCAGGCATTCGAAATTTTGGTCAACTTTTAGGCGTTTAAGCTTCTTTTATACTGCAATTTTTAGAATAATATTTTAAACTACATACACACTTATATCGTTATACGTTTGCTTTATACTTACAGACAATTATGACCTCCGCAAATGCAGAAAAGCGTGAGCATCTGTACAAAATTCTAGTCATCGGCGAATTGGGTACTGGCAAAACGTCCTTTATCAAACGCTATGTGCATCAGTTCTTCAGTCAGAATTATCGTGCCACAATCGGTGTAGATTTCGCATTGAAAGTACTACATTGGGATGCAAACACAACCGTCCGTTTGCAACTTTGGGACATAGCCGGCCAGGAGCGTTTCGGCAATATGACACGTGTCTATTATAAGGAAGCCGTTGGAGCCTTCATTGTATTCGATGTAACACGTAGTGGTACATTCGAATGTGTGAGTAAATGGAAAGAGGATTTGGATTCCAAAGTTCAACTACCAGATGGCAGTCCAATACCTTGCATACTGTTAGCCAATAAGGTACGCCAATGTGTTTGATATAGTGAATGCCAATCCAAATGAATGATTTATGGAGTAGTATACATATTTATATATAGTACGAGTATATTATGTTAGGTTAGGTTAGCCTGATTGGCATTAAGCCACGCATAGACCTTTTGGTCCCTAGTGATACCAGGTGCAGACCGACCTGTATGAACAGTGAAAGTAGACATCACGCAGGAAGTAAACGCTTTGGCGAATCTAAGCAGAACTGGGAGATCCGCTTTTGAGACGTCCTCTAGACCCTCAAACAGGGGGCTCCCAGGCATTTTAAAAGCGTTTTTAATAATGCCGGACAAATGCACAGAAGGTGGTCTAAAGTTTCCTCCACATCCTCACTGCATTTGTCCGTATTATCAATCCCTATCTTGTACGCATGTACAGCCAATAGATTATGACCTGTCAGCATACGAATACATTGGTTTGGGGAAAAATAAATCCATTATTTTCTCGGTAGATGACTGTAGTGATCGATACCTCGTAAAGTATCGATGAAATCATTTAAAGTTTCTGCTCGTTGTCAAGGTGATATTTCATACTAAAAAATATCTTTTGCTGTTTTTTTTGTTTGTTCATTCAGTTGAAAGTTACAGGGTGTTAAAAAAGGAAGTCAACAAAGCGAAAATTCGTTATATTTTACAGGTTTTTTATAGGCGAAAATGCGAGGCAGACCGCTGAAATTGTGAATAGTATTCATGGCGCCAATGCTGTAACAGCTAATTGCGTACAATTCTGGTTTCGTCGCGAAAATTTTTCCGGTCAGGCATTTTCGATGTTAATATCAAAGAAATAATCGAAGTTGACCGATATGTTAGTAACCGTAGCATCGCCCCAGAGCTAAAGATTGACTATAAACCAGTTTTTACCCAATTAAGCAAAAATTTTACGCAAAAATTATGCTTTTTTCCCCCTCAAACGAATATACATATATATTGAGTCCTGCCATAA